>VZTT01031986.1:10444-22029 GCA_013400855.1 Buphagus erythrorhynchus | reverse complement strand
TAAAGCTGCAGAGTTTCATTGCAATCTTACATCAGGCGTCTGTGTCATCCACTGTCAATGAGAACCAGAAGGTTGCTCATTTTGAATGTACATTTGCTACTGTCTGGAAACAGCCTCGTGTACAGAAGCTCCTGTTCAGTATTAAAACAATGCTGGCTCATCCCTTACTAAGCTGCTAACTACACTTCAACATAAGCTGTCTAACTGAGGAATATAATTAAATAATATCCAGAACAACTGTTCCTAAAGTACATTTTGCTTGCTACTTGCTGTATCAGAATGCACATTTAGGACTAGCAATGCTTGCCCACCAGTTGTTCACTCCCCAGTGATGTACTGGCACATGCACATGTGCAGCTGTGCACTCAGCCAGATTTCTCCAGAGAAGGAAGGTCAATTACTATCAAATGTCTGAACACAAGCCTTGTGCCAGAATTACCCAAGCTGTTTTATTATTCTAAGTTTACAAGCCCATAAACAAACATTTTCAGACAATAGGAGCTGCTATAAGGTAAGAAGAAAGTGCAACATGACCTAGGTCTTATAAAACTACTACTGTGAAAACAGGATCAGTAATCAAGTCCTTTAAATAGCATGAGGAAAGACCTGAACATTGACACAGACATCATGTGTGTTCTCAGGCAAGTCTGTCTCACTTACAAGCTTTAAAAAGGATGACCAACTCTTCTGTTTTCCATTTCTGTTATGACAGTTACCATTATCTCTTTCTGAATACAACGGTTACAAAAATATTTGTAAAACAGGACAAAAAGCATATGTGGCTGTTTTTTATTTCATTATTCTTCAGGTTTGCACAAGTTTATATATTTCTTGGGATAAAAGAGGAGTTTTAATCATCCCAGGGAATACAAAATAGCCAATAATCAAAAGTTTTTCTTTTGAGCACTTAAAAACACGACTGATCAGAGTTCTTGGTACACTATTGCACTAAAGCTCTATAATTGGATATTTAACTCTAGTTTTCCATTACAAGCTATCGGTTCTCCAGAAACACTTCCTACAGGCTTAAACAACAACTTAAAAAACCCCACAACCCCAAACTGAAACACAGCAATATGTTTGTTTATAAGGAGTACAACTGACTAGCAAACCAAATATGGTATAAACCAAATATGGTATTGGAAAAGAATAAATTGTGAAAAGAAATTAAGGTAGCAGGGTGGAGTAGGGGGAAACATCCTTCTAGACCTAAGTTAGCTATGCATGGAGCAGTACTGCAAGTTTAAGTTTTCAGAAAAGGATGATTTTACGACTCTCATTTTTAAGAAGCAGTTCACCCTCTTCGATGCTTTTGTGCTGTTTCATGGTCATATCAGATTATGCAAAAAAGGACAAAAATACATTTTACTTTTGTCAATCATGTATGCCAGAGGCTGTTCTGTCGTGCCAGTGACAATTTAACTCATTTTCTTTTGCTAAGCAAGAATACTGGAAATATAGAAGACAAATAATCTTCTCAACAATAGGACCTCATCAATGAGTCTTTTCCAAATTCTAGTATGGATAAGAATTCATTATCCTTGGTAGAAATATAGAAGAATAAAGAAGCTGCACTAGTTTAAGCAGTTTAAGCAAGAGAATAATCCAGCATATCAAATGTTTACAACTGACGCTGACTAAAATAAGAACATACTGGCTCTTGGGGTGTAACTACACTAAGGTTTTTTCAGCAGCAACCACCCTCCCACACACCTTCACACACAAAGGGGGAGGGGAAATGAGAAGAGAGGTTCTTTTAACACAGATGATTTTGGCAATCATATTTACAGTGCACTAACACCTGTATATACACAACTGACAGAATGGCAAGCTTTAGGACATGAGGGGAAACAAGCAACCAGGACAAGAACTGCAGGTGTTCACTGGTGTTCAAATAAAAACGTAACATGCAAGTAAATAAACTCTTAGGCCACAGCCTGATATGCATTTAAACCAGAACTGTTGTCTTAGCGTATATCCAGCTTCACACTGAAATAATTACATTAAATTTCAAATAGGGAAAGAACAGCTTTGAGATAGATTGATAAAAAGGTATGTACAAGGCAGGTAAAGAATTCAACTTGTAACTGTAAGATTCAACAAAAATCAGTCATTTTAAGTTCAGTTACAAAACAGAAAATAACAACCGGAAGTGCTACGTAGTGTTTCTACCTGTGCCTTCTCCAGCTCTCCTGCTATTTCTGATTGATATGAAGCATGTCTTTAAATGATATCTTTATAAAGCCTTTGGTTCAGTATTTAAGGATGATTCATTAAAAAAATGGTTAAAAAAAATTTGCTTCTTGCTTTAAAAGCCTCCAAGTTCTCTGGGCTCCTCTTTGGTTCCTTTTTTTAATCTGTGGCTATATCATTCAAGAAGACATGGTATTTCACTGCATAATAACCTTGCAGACAAAACAGAAGCTGCTGCCCTCCAGTTTGATGAAGCCTCATTTGTCATTCACTGTCAGTTCAAAAGCCATCTTAACATGACCCAGTAGTTCAGAGATACTAGTGTACAGCCTTTTGGAAACAGCACAGTACACGGGCACAGCAGCTACTTTCACACATGAGTATGAGCAGCCTTTGGACACTGCTACTCTGAAGATGAACTATCTTACTCTATACAGTCAGGTGTTAGAGTCTGCAAAAGGACTGCAGCCCTGCAAGCCCAGAGCATTTCAGATGTGTAGACACAGGATCTGAGAGAAGTCTGATCACTCCAATCTGGTGTGCTGTGCCTGACTCACTGAAAGTAGACTGAGCATAAAGGTGAGATTAGGCAAATACTGAGTGAAGGGAACAAGGAATTAATCATGTGCTGTAATGGCCACATGTAATTTGCCTAGATTCTTGGTATTGTGGGCCAATCTACCACACACAACTCTTCCTTTGTGGGGGCAAAACCAACAGACTCCATAAAAAGGCTCTCCAGTTACTCAAAGAGCATGAACTGAAGTCCTCACCTAATTCACCTAACTTCTACATGGATGCCTTTACCACCGACTTCCAGCACGACCTTGCTCACAGCAACCTGCTGCTCTACACAGAGTCACTGCCAGCTCACTGCTCCAGTCCCAAAGCAAGCACTGAGCAGAAGGCAAATTTCCAAGATCAGAAGGTGTTAAGTAGGGCCATATCAAGGAAAACAGATAGAAGTGTACAATAAAATGTGTATTTTAGCTACAGGAGAGTGACACAGACCAGAGTCTTTGTGAGACCTGGTAGAAAAGGAGAGCAGTAAGCCAAGGCAAGATGTCCAAGTGGGGAGCAATTATACAGTGGGGGGGGAGACTGAAATGGAGGCATCCCCTTTCTGATTATCAAACAGAGCACGACACAGAGACAGGACTGGTATTGATAATATCTGAACTAACTCGTTTGGGAACTCTTCACACCTCAGCCAAATTACACTGTACTTCGGCAGCTGGCCTGCATGACAGAGGGCAAACCACTCCACAGCAGGCAGTCCTACCATATAGTTAACTCAGTATTTCAAACCATTAATTATTACAGCTTTTCACCAATATTTTATAATGCAGCTTAAATGTGGACTTCAGGCACATTAAACTCCAAAGCTGTGTACGTCAAAGAACTATAATGAGCCACACTGACAATCTGAAACTGCCTTGTTTTCCCATCTGCTCACATGAATGTAGAATCAGAAACACCTTGAATTCACTTTGCTAGATACAATAGAAGGCAGAAACACAAATCAGCCAAATGAAAAAGAGAAGGCTGAAGCTGAGCATGAATAACCATTTTTTTCAGCAAGGTTCAGAACGACACCCCAAAATACAGAGATGGTGATATTAGCATGCCTCATGACTGTGCCACGTGTAACTTTGCATCTCCTCCCAGAGTCTTAAATAGCTTGTGTTTATTCCAGCAGGAGTGGAGGTGCCACCACATACTGTACATCAGCCTAACCTCCTGCCCCCAACACAAAAAGTTTGGCAATTTGAAGGACAGCAGCATTGCTCTCAAAAGACTAAACTTTACAAATTACACTGATGAGATACAGAGACTTACATAATTTAAAGAAGCTATGCAAAATACAAAATGTTGAGAGATTTTCTTAGTAGTCCTTTGGATTAAATCATGCATTTCCTTATGGCCTTATTGTTTGAGTACAGTTATCCCAAATGACTGAATCTCCTCATCTTCATGTCCTTGACTTAGGGAATGACTTCTAGAAAGCATCTAAAGATACACATGAGTAGCTATACATCACTGCAGATATTATTATAGGCCATTATGCAGCCATCAAAGCAATGAATCATTGTCACTAACAGTTAATAAATGCAACATTACTGAATTAGCAGTTTGTCATTCTGTTACACTTTCATTTTGGCTATGAAGATACAGAGGGCTACTCTGTAAAACAGCTTTAGTTAAAACATGACAGTTTCTGCCCTGGCCCAACTACAATCAGTCACAATTTCATTCCCTCTCTAGCACAGAGCAAATACTACTTCTCTGAAAGTATGTGTAAGTCATCATTCCATTTTTTTCCAAAACCATTAAAAAATTAAAATATGGGATTAAAAAAACATTTCTCGCAGAATTTGTTTCTGAAAAAGCAATGTTAGCAGCCACTCAAACAAGAATTAACCCTCTATTTAACCCTCTCTACCAACCTGCTAAGAAAACCCCAAAAAATACCAGAAATATTCAACTCCATTCAGGAATGTTTTCTACATTAAAAATATTTCTCATTTTTACAAGTGATGTCTAATCTTCAAAGCACAGCCTGAGAAGCCATTTTTAAGCATGCAATTCCTATTAATCTAAATAATATGATACTACATTTCCAGTATTAATAAATTTGCTGTAAGTATTGCTCATGTTTTTACCTACAAACATCTTTCATGCAAGCTTAAATGACGGTTTTGTTTATGCTTTAAAAAAAACCCACTACATAACACCAAATTGAACCACACACAGAATTCTACTGTCATGACTTTACTGCTGAAAGATCATGGGTTTGTAGTCAGATCCCCAGAAAGTTCATTCTTCTCTCCTTCCACCAGACCTGCAGTGCTTCAGATTCAAATTTATCTTCCCTGAATGACTTTGTACAGTTCTACGATTTTTAAATGTTCCCTTTTGCCAGTACTTCACAAGAACACTCACAGCTGGGTGTACTAAAGGTAGAAGAGAATGCTGGCTTCTTAATAAGCTTGCTCCTGCCTTGCAGTTTTACTTAGCCTTACTGATCATTTCACTCATCTTAAATTCCACTGTCATTCGAACCCACATGGCATGCCTGGACAAATGCAAGGACTTGGATGTTGTTTTACTGGCTGGGCTCACTGCCAAGTCTGCTCCACGTACTTCCCTGGCCCACTAGGGCAGCTTGAGGCAACAACTCCTGTATTTACGTTATTGCTGTGAACAGCCAAACTGCTGCTTACTACTGACCCAGGCCCCATCTACCCGAATTTATTCTCTCACTCACAGCAACATTACTGAGCTGGCTACACTTCAGGTGCCATCTGACAACCTGCTTCCAGTTGGACAACACAGACCAAAGGAACGGGACTGTCATGTTTTAAGCAGAGAGCTACTTCTTACTTTGACAAAGAGCAAGTTTATTTCTAATTTTCAGAAATATGTAAGACAAAAGCACTAGCCCAAATGCTTTTGTACCCTGACCATCTCCCACATCCCAAATCTCAGGATTTGTTTTCATTTACACTCTGTCTACAATTCACTTGGGAGGAAAGGGGACAGAGTGATGTGCAACTATGAACTAATGAACAAAGTAAGTGACATTTTGTCAAACTGGGGACCTTTTTCAAATCCCTGCAATACATAGTGACTCACTACCTAGTGACTCTCTATACACTGTGTAGTGATCAAAGAACCATACTGCCAAAAAAGAAAAGTTATTAAATTAGATTAGCTGCAACTACGACTGCTTTTCAACACCACACAAAAGATTTTGGTATTTTCTCTGAACAGTCTCATCCTGGTCAAGCTTCATTCAAATAGGCAAGATTCCATTTATCCAGAATACTGTGAAAAATCACAACATATTCAAACATGTCAGCTTGCCAGGATTACCATCTTAATCTCTTACTCTTAATTGCCAGGCAATTCTTGACTCTATTGATACCACTTTAGTACTCATTCTCCTTTGGTTCTTCAGTGTTTCTCTAAGCTATCTTGAATTCACAAGACCCTCTGTTTTTGGTCAGATGCAGCTGTTTGGTTTTCCCTCCTCCCCCCATCAGCAGATTATATAACCACAGCCTATATGACTGATTTGCATTGTGTCCCTGTGTGTCAATCTTTTACATGCAGATACCAGCATCCACTAGCTCGTAAAATAAAGTGATAGCAGCTCAATTTCCTGCGAGTGGTGGTTTATCACAATATATTTAATACTCAGTAATCTAATAAATAAACACATATTTCTGTTAGAAAGCATAATTTATATCTAAGAGAGAAAAAAAAATAAATGGATTCAAGTAACTTATCTATTCATTCCTTTGTTAAAGTTGCACCAGCTGATCCTATTCTTAACTCACACGAGCACTCTTTTGTATAGCAAATGTTAACAGAGCAGCAGACAGCTGTATTTATATGGATGGCTCAAATTATACATATTAACCACAGTTACCATCTTGTGCAAAGACTTTCTCTCCTACCCATTTATATACACAACCAAATCTAAACAGAATCAAAATATTTTAAAAAATAATAAAACTTCAAGTGAACCATACAGTTGTGCAAGGTAGCCTGGTAAAAAGACTTCAAAAGATGTCTCACAAGCTCCTCTTACTCAGCTAAGGAAATCAAACTTTGCAACAGTTCTGGACCAACTTTTTTGAACACAAAAACAAATTTCACCAAGAGCAATCCTCAATCAACTCACACCTCAAGTTCACAGCTACAGCCAGCATGCAGCCTTTATTTTCCACTCAATCTAATTATAAGACTACTCTCTCTTTTCTACCGCAACTTGACTTTCTTAAGATTATTTACCTTAATCACGACCTTGAGGAAAAGAAAAGTTCAGCCATGCTGCAAACTCTTGTCAACAGCTTTGCCTGTCTTCTACTCTACCAACAATCCCTGACAGCAATACCAGTCATGAACACACATTTGGGAAGGGAAAAAGGATACTTTACCTATTAATGATGAAGGCAAAGCTATAAAAGACTAGTATTGTGGTGGTGTTTCAGTACAAATCAATTGTTTTAAGACTTCTACGACATACCTAAATGAAATAACACATACATAGTGCCAGTTTTTGCTACAAGAGAACTCTAGCTGAGGGAAAATCCAGCACCCATCATCACTTCAGAGCACTTGGTATGTGGGGAGGAGACAACTGCTGAGCAGCCCAAGCAGCTCGTGGAAGCTCACAGAGAAAGGTCTGACACAAAAACCTTCAAAAGAAAAGATGAGGCATTACTCTGACAGTCACTATAGCAAAATGTGTACTTCAGTCATGATATCCAGTAACCTACCAGCTCTAAGCTAAAGGGAAAAAAAAATCTAAGAGGAGAACAGGAGTAGAAGTTTGCAAATCAATGAAAGAGCCAAATCCAGACATAGTGTCCCAGGCTGTAGCTCACAAAGATGTTTTGAACTGTCATTAAATTAATCACAGAACTGTGATTTTTTTTATACTCTCCAGAAGAAAAGTAAGAGATATTGTACGATTCATTTGTAACAAGATTACTAAATAGTATTACTTCACCCAATGTTCAGTCACAGGAAATATGAAGAGCTTGTTTCATGGTTTCCAAGAAAATAAAATAAAGACTATGAACCTGAAGTCCAAGGAGGGTAGTCTGATTAGTTCTTTTAAAACCCTCATATTGTGGGAAAGCAAATAAACAAAATTCACCAGGGAAGATTACTTACAAGGAAATAGTAATATCTCCTTCTCTACTTCAAAACCCAAGAACAAAAGCTGACAGTTGGGGTGAAACTCACATATTACTCTGTTTCACTGGGTAACAAAACATTAGCCCCTCTTTAGATCTTAGAAGACTTAATCAGAAATAACAGGAACATTTTAGACAGGATGCTGAGCAGCAGCATTAATAACTCATCTGTAATTCATCTTCTGAAAAAAACCCACTCTAATTTAAAGTTAGTCCTGATTTCACATAGCAGTAAGAAATAGTTTTGCATCACACAGAGCCTTACAAGATCCCAAATTCCCAGTTTAGTACTATATGCTCCAAGTACAGCTTTTACCTTGTAAAAAATGATTCTTTAAAAGACAAGACGAACCCCTAAATTAAAACTTCAGAAAATATCATAGCAACTCATATTTGCTTCCATTTTGAGAAGTTTGGCATTTAAAAAGTATAACGTGTCCTCAGCAGTGTGGAGAACTCAATGCAGTTTAATTGCTTAATGAATTCTAGACAAATTTCCCAAAATTACACTGAATAGTATTGCAAAACTGGTGGTGGTGAAGGGAATCGGGGCACCATTACAAAAGCATTCAAGCTAATTCAATCACTAAAGTGTCACATATTACATCCCAGAGGTCTCTTCATCAAAAAGACCAAACCAGGTGGCACATCAAACACTGTCACTGACAGTTGCATGCCAGTCTCTTTTAGCAGACGGGGGAGGACCTGAACACACTGTAATGCACATGCTGACTTCGACATTTCAAATGCAACTGATATAACGTGGCATGATGCAATCGGATGCTACTGCAGCTACCCAAAATTTTGCAACAAAGAGCACACTAAAGAGATTTAGTTCACTTCAGAGGGATCTATAGCATTACCTTTGGGCATTGGAGGCTTGAATTTCTTGGTCATAAAAAGATGTAGTACCTGGAACTGTACCAAATACTTTTTAGTGCCTAACACTACAAAACCAAAGTGAAAATTTCCTTGTTCTTTGGGAAAAGTACACTGAACAATCAGAGAAAGAGAAGGCAAGAGTTTGCAGCAGGTGCTCAGTACCTTACATCCACTTGAAAGCAGCTGAAGAGCTTTTGAGACTCTTTAATTTAGCAATTACCTGAGTAATTTTTTACCTCCACTCAAAAACTACCAGAAATAGGCTACCCCTTTAATTTCAATCCAAGGATGCTGCAAAGATTGCAGTATTACACCAGGGATTTCAAGCATCTTCACACCATTTTTCATGCATTCTCCTCTGCAGCAGGAACTACAACTTTCAGATCAAGCAAATAAGCACTAATGCAGAACAGAGGTCTCAAGTCCTGCCACTTAGCACAAAACTATGAATGTTAGTCCTGCCATCCTGCAACCCACTGAAATTGTTCTGTGTAATAACTAAAGATCCCAGCTGATTTAATTTCTCTTACTGTTTGTTTAATATTATAAAAGAGGTAATCTACTGCCTGGCACTAGCACCTTCTTAGCAGTTCAGATATCAAAAGTACTTAAAGGAAATGAAAGAAAAGCTCACTTTTCCTTGCTTTTGATTACAAATACAGTTAAATACAAAGATGTAACTGTATATACTTATATGTCTACATCTATAAAAGAATAAAATCCTCACAACACTAGAGTAGTCTCAGTATAAAAGACATAATTAACATAGATTTCCATGCTATTTGCACAATAACTTAGTACCAGACACTTCTTTCATCAGAATGCCAGTCTCAAACTTCTAGAGACAAAGCAGGAAGGATCAGAATGTGTTTTTAGGTGTTCTCCATGATCATGGAAAACTTCATAATTTTAGTATTATTTATTTCAAATTAAGCAACTTTCCCTGTGACCTGTATGTTTTATTATTAGCATACATTTGAAAAAAAAACCCTTATGCTTACTTTGCAGCACAGTGGACACCACCATTGAAGGAAGTGATATAGGATTATGAAATAGATGCTTTAGAGAGCTCTAAGAACTTTTTTTTTTGTTCATCTAATATATTTGGAAGAGGGGGTAAGGGAAAAAAATAGATTTCCAGTATGAGACCTCTCATATGAATTCTAGTTCTTCATATGTGTAAAATACATGGGCAGAATTAACAGATGAGCTCTGGCAATACTTGAACAGAACACATGAAGGCAGAGTCCTAGTCTAACCCTTTTCCCCTGAAGGCCACATCTGTGCACAGCAGGCGAGAGCATCTCCAGAATTCTACAAAACAGCAAAATTACTTTAGTTTCAAATGCAGGATTTTTTACTGAGAGCTACAGCAAACAAACTAGTTCATGGTCCAAAAACCACATTTTAAAATTTGACAAAAGAATAGTTTTGACTTATCAAGCATGGAAAATTCTCTGTATTCAGAGTAACATCTGAACTGCTTCTTACAGAATGCTACCCAATTACAAATATCATAACAGTGAGTTGATACCACACTGGTATTTCCAGTTTTCTGAGAAACTTGTTCTCTCATTCTCATCTATCATCGACAAAGGAACATAGTTTAGACAACCAGTTTTATGTCAAAATAACAGAAATGGGGGTGTCAAAATTATTTTTGTTGTCATTTGTTCACGTTTTCCATTGTTTTCATATGGTACTGTAATGCATTTATCTAGCTTGCAGAATTCAGGCCCCCTTCACAAAACACACCATCTGCTATTGCACTGAGATGGAAAATAGGCAAAGAAAGTCTTCCCTTATCTTAATGAATGTGAAAAGTAAATCTCAGCATCGAAAAAGTTAGGGATTTTCTAAGAAGTTAATCCTGAGTGCTTGCACACAGACTGTATCAAACAAAATTCTTTCTAATTAACTTAGGCAGACAACCGAGTCAGAGAACTAAACAACATGGCTGCATCATTTAGCCTGGACACAGTCGTGTTTCAGAGCTATCTTATCATCTAACACTTAGCCATAAGACAGCCCATTACCAATTAAAACTTATTTCAAGTAGGTTAGAAAAGAAAGCACGCAGCCATCAAACTCTGGTGCAGCTAAACAAGGCACAGCTGGTCCTTATTGATTCTTCACACCACAATTCACAGTGAACACTTTGTTTTCTGCAGTTTCAAGAAATACGAGCATTTTAAAACAGGATTTTCAAAACAGGAATTTTATAAAACAAAATAAAATGGAAGCACTCTGAGATGTATGCGTGCATCCGTACACACGGACCCAAAGAGCCACCGCATCTCGGCTCGCGGTGTTCGGCAATCCACACGTACACAAAGTCTGCAGAACACACTGGAGTAACTGGGATGTTCTATATACGGGGAACACTTCGGTTAAAACTTTTCAACGCAAGTGCCCGAACACTGCTCTGGTCCGGCCCCGTTAACACTTTGCTGCTCTCTGCCCTGTCCCTCACCGGCCCCACTGCGCTCCCCGGGCTTGGGGGGCGTGAGGCCACCAGATCCAGCCCGGGGCCTTTTCCCCGCCGGAGCCACCGCGCCCGGGGCGGCTCCTCCCGTACGATGCGAGCTCTTGGGTTTCTTTTCCCAGAGAAAGTTGTTACGGCGAGGAGAGGCCCGGCCGATCGCCCCTGAGCCCCCGCGTCCCGCGGGAGGAACGGGAGCGGCGCCGGGAAGCGGCCGCGGCCTGAGGGACGGACGGACGGCGCCGCTCCCCCCGAGCTGCCGCCTCCCGCAGCGGCGGGGCCGGCGCAGCCCCCGCTGCCCTCCCCGCCTCGTTCGG
>VZTT01031984.1:0-15728 GCA_013400855.1 Buphagus erythrorhynchus | reverse complement strand
TCTAGAAAATGAGTAAATAAGCATTTTAAAACCAACAGAAAAAAAATAAGGCACAAAAAATACAGTCTCAGACCTAGGCTAGAGCTGCACAAGTCTCTGAAGAAGTGCAGCCTGTCTGTATTGAACAAGAAAAGAAAATGAAGCAATTAAAATTTTGCAATTAAACCAAATTGAAATTCCTAGCTGTGCTTAGGTGAGATGGTGAGGAATAGCCTTAAATGTGCAAGCTAAAGAATTTAGAAGAGCTGGTAAAGAAGTGGCAAATTACTTGCAAACCTTATAAGCAAGTTATAGAGGGAATCAGAAGTATTAAAGAGTTTTAAACTATTGCTCTATAGTTAAGCATTATATGATATTTTTACCCTGCTTCGGAATTTCCTTGTCTGTAATGTTCCTCAATGTCATCAGAATACAGCAAAGGATGGCTTTTTTCTTTTCGTTACATCTCTTGTAGCATTCAAGGCCCGATGCCCAACTGGAGGATACAGAATTCACACTGTCAACTCCAGTGACAAGAAAAGTAGCATCAAAGGAGCATAAAAACAAAGAGAATGTTGAGACAGTATCAGCTTTAAAAAATGAAATACCCTTTGCACTTCCTGCTCCTAAGACTCCTTTTGCAAAGAGTCAGATTGAGACACAGGTACAAGCCATTCCCCTAGGGGCACCTGCTTTCAAAGGTATGTAGAATGTAACTAATGAAAGTTTAGAACATATATTTTGCTTGGGAATCAATGAAACTCAAATATGAGCTCAATATTTTCTCATCCAATACATCTCTTTTCTGGAACACTTACATTTTTTTGCACTATGCAGCACTCAGCTTCTTCTAGTACATCTGGTGAGGTGCTGCAAGAGTTCTAACCATCCATCAGGGCATGTTACTTGTGTGTTACTTACAGGAGTCGTTGCTGCTCACAATTACCATGTGTGAGGCCCTTTTGGTACACCCTAACATGGAGCCAAGCACTGTGTTTGTTAAAGCTTGGGCCTAGTTCCAGTTTTCCATGAAGGCTGAGATTGCAGGTTCCTCAACACTATTTTTCCTTTGAGATTACCTTGAATGAAAATGAAAGCATACTTTTAGTTGAATCTGCTTTAATTGCTGCTTCTAAGAGAAATCTAACTTCTGGATTTCTTATGGTTGCATATCAGCATTTTCACAGGGGCAGTCCAGTATAGCAATGCAAATGCTTCTGTTAACAACATGTAGGTCTTGTAGCTATGCAATAGACCACAGAAATCTGTCTAAATTATGTCAGCTTTTCTGAGTTACCAGAATTTTCAGTCATCAGCCTGTCTAGTTATATATATATGCCATATATACATTATCATTTCCTTCAATGATTGCCATAAAAGTTTTGGTGTTGATGACTTTAAATGCTAACTCTGTTCTTCAAATGCCAAAGGCTTCTTGCAATAGGCAATTCTTTCACTCTTTCATTGCAGTTGCTAAGGAGCATTGTTCAAGAACTGTAAGTCTTTGCAGGCTGATTTGAGGAATAAGGGATTTTGAACATACTGCTATTTAATGAGATCATTCATAAAGAATAGCAATACAAGTACTGGTTTATGAGTTTGTCTTTAAGATTTTCTGTGACAACTTGTAATGTCTGACATTTGTATCTGTCTAAAAACAAATGAGATACTATCCAAAATGGGAAATGTAGAAACATTTCTAGGTCATTTATTTAGTGACATTTCTGAGGATAAAACAAAAAAAGCTAATTTTTTTATGTGTTGAAAGATCTTTGATTCAGGAAATAGAGAAGTGAATTATCCACTGGAAATTTTGAGGTTGTTTGTCTGGAGCCAGGTGTAATTCTGTAGAGAGCTGAAACTTAGAACATTGAAGTTGGGTTTAATTGTGACAACTTAATTGTTGGCTGTTTCACTTGGTGCTTTCTCCTGCGCCTTTAAAACCATGCTTGCAGACACTGACTTTTTAGGCTGTGTAGCACGTACCTTGTGTATTAACCATAACTATATAAACTTACACCCTTCATATAGGGGAAACAGATCACTGAAGAATAAAACTAGTCACTGCAGTAAATTGCTCAGTGTTTATTCATGAACCAGTAGCAGAGCAAGAAAGCAATTCTAATCCTTAAATTCCTAGTATTGAACTGCAATGGTTACTCTTAAGTTTTGATTTGTAGAGCCCTGGGGAAATCAGTCACACTTTTAATTTGTAGAGTAGAGGCAGCATTAAAAACATATTTTATAATTCCCAAAATAAAGATCTGAGGTAGAAAAGGGGGTCTGATGTTAGAGCTATTATTAATGAGAAATCATCACTGAAGAAAAGAAAATCCTTTTATGCAAAGACATACCTGGTTTGGTTTGGACGTTTTGTTTCAGAGCGTCAGTTCACTGCAGTCACCCCAATTAAGAAACCCACTAACCCAACAAATGCAGATGAATTGGCAGCAGCTGAGATTCTTCCTGAAAGAAGGTAAGTGTCCAGTTATTTGTGTACATTCCTGATTTAGAGCAGGACTACCTTAATCCATGTGCTGCCTGGGAAGCCCTGTTACAACAGCAAGCTGCTGTTCTTATTCTCTTGGTAAAAACCTTTCTAAAACCGCTTTTTACAGTCACTAGAAAACAATGAAAGCAGAGAAAAGTTTTTAAGTTATGTAACTCAATATGATGTATTTTTCATAATGTAGGAGCCTTCTTATTCCAGGTCTCCAAAGAACTACGATTTCTAGATACATCTGTAGGTTTAAACTTTAACAGACTTTCAAACAGAAACATCTATAATACATTGCACTTGATTTCATTTTATTCTGTTATGTCTGGTAATATTTTAGTGACATCTTTGAAATAATTAGTTTTTTAACACTGAGTGAAAAATAACTGATTAATTTGTTCATGTAACAGGTGTCAGTCAGTGGAATTAGATCTCAATCTTGCACATGTGGATAGCAGCCAAAAGAAGAGAAAAGCCAAAATATTTGGAAGTTTTGAAAGAGGCCTAGATAAAGTGATCACAATGCTTACACCAAGCAAGAAGAAACGATGCACTAGAGGCTGTCCAAGGAAACTTAAGGTATAGCTGTTGCAGAGGTCTTAATAAGAACAAGTATTATTATAATACTAAGTAATTATATTAATTATGCATTAATTATTATCTTAGAGTAACTATGACTGAAAACATCCAGTAGCTTCAGAAACCGTTTTGTGAAAGTTTCTGTGACCTCTCTTGCCTAAATTCTACAGTAAAGTGCTCTTACAGTACTCCTGATAACAAGACAGTGCCCCAGTTACCACATTCAGTTATCTGTTTGTCTGGATTCAGGCAACAGATCCAGGGAGGAGTTTAGCCATTGCTGCTTCTAAGAGAAATCTAACTTCTGGATTTCTTATGGTTGCATATCAGCATTTTCACAGGGGCAGTCCAGTATAGCAATGAAAATGCTAGCCCATCTAAACCAAATGTGTAGGAAGCAGCATGGTTCTAAAGGAGCCCTACTGGCCAGTTTTTAATCATGTTATTTGTATAGAGATCCCTCACTAAAAACCCGACTTCTTTCTACTGAAAAAAAGGCACAAAGTGTACACAGGTTGATGGCCTGTTGTGAAAGGTCACTGAATAACAAGACACAGTTAATAGCTCAGGCTGTGCTCAACTGAGAGACTGAAATGAACATAGTTGTGGCTTCAGAACCATCCACCTACAATAGATACCGCTGAGCAGGAGACACCCTGAGCCCTTGTGACTCACAGAAACAGTGCTCCAGTTCAACTTCCACAGTCAAACATTCAGGCCAAAAACTCGTATGATGCTTTAAAGTTTTTAGATGCCCACAAGCAAGGTTACCATAAAAAGAAACATTGAATATGCTTGCAGTGGGCGACTCTCTGTTAAAGGGCACAGAGACACCCATCTGGCGGCCTGATAAAGAGTCACAAGAAGTTTGCTGCCTACCAGGTGCTAGGATCCATGGTGTAGCTGAGAGGGTACCCCAGCTTCTCAAGAGCATGGAGAGCTACTTGCTACTACCTTATCATGTGGATAGCAAATGATGCTGCAAGCCAAACCACAGACAGGATCAAGGAAGTCTGTTAACACCTGGTGAGGCAAGTAAAAACATTGGTGTCCAAGTCATCCTCTCATAGTTAGAGAAAAGGGGACAGCCAGAAGCAAATGCATAGTGCAGATCAACACCTGGCTTCATGGCTGGTGCCATTGAGGTTTTGCCTTTTATAACAATGGGTTGTACTTCAGTGATTGTAGCCTGTTAAGCAGAGATGGGAGGGATCCACCTGTCTAAAGTAGGCAAGAGAATCTTTGTCAGCCCCCTGACCCATTTGGAGAGACAGACTTTAGACTGAAGGATTCAGCAGTGGGATTCAAAATGGCGATGCTTGTGCCATTGCTTCCTCCTTGATTAGGTCATTGGTGATTAGGTTATACCAACCAGTACAGAGACAGATGTTTCTTGACTGCCTCTCAGGATGAGGATCAAAGGGTAAACCACGCTGAGGGTGTGTATGGCTGTTGTGATTGCTCTTACACCCCTTCTGTGCAACCCAATTGCTTGATTGCCTCTATGAAATGCCTGGACACAAACATATAGAGCGTGAGGAATAAACAAGAACTAGAAATCTATGTGTAGTCACAGGGCCATGATCTCAATGCAATGACAGAACATGGTGGGATAGCTCATGTGACTGAAATGTTGTCAGGGATGGCCAAGTCGGTGTGATGACGTAGTGGAGTTGCTCA
Source organism: Buphagus erythrorhynchus (assembly GCA_013400855.1). Lineage (NCBI taxonomy): Eukaryota > Metazoa > Chordata > Aves > Passeriformes > Sturnidae > Buphagus > Buphagus erythrorhynchus. The sequence goes on along the minus strand of VZTT01031984.1, from coordinate 10,993 downwards.
TTATACAAGAGACCAACTGTAACGTTTTGAGCTCTACCCAGGATCAGGTGAATGAGTTGAGAGTTTATAGGTGAGAATTTAGGGGAAAGGTTAAAATAGGTGACACTATTGCAGGTGTTTACTATAATCCGTCTGATCAGGAGAAGGAAATTGATGAGCCTTTCTGTGGACAGATGGAAGGTGGCCTTATGATCACAGGCCCTAGTTCTCATGGGGGACTTTAACCACCCTGATACTTGTTGAAGGGGCAACACAGCACAGCACTCACAGTCTGGGAAATTCCTGCAGATTATTGAAGATAGCTTTTTGACACAAGTGTCGGAAGAGCCAACAAGGCAAGGTGTGTTGCTGGACCTTGTACTAACAAACGAGGAGGAACTGAGTGAAGATGTGAAGGTTATAGTGACCTTCATTGTAATGACCATGAGATAATGGAACATAGGATCTATGTGGTGGAAGCAGAGTCATAACAGGACTAAAACCCTAAACTTACAGCGAGTTAACTTCAACTTCTTCAAAGATCTACTTAGAGGAACCCCATGAGATGGAGCTCTAGAAGAGAATGGAATCCAAGAGAGGAGGTCAGTAGTCAGGCATCCCTTCCTCCAAGCTCAAATCCTGCATATATCCCTGTGATAAAAAGGTTAGGCACAAGGAACAGGAGATCTGCATGAATGAGCAGAGGGCTTCTAGCCAACCTCAAATAGAAGAAAGAAATTTATGGGATATGGAAAAAGGGACAGGCCATGTAGGAAGATGAGGAACATTGTCAGAATATGCAGGAATGCAACCAGGAAGGTTAAGGCCCACTTGGATTTGAGCCTGGCAAAGGCTATCAATGAAAACAAGAAGGTATTCTACAAGTACATCAGCAGCAAAAGTAAGATTAGAGAAAATGTGGGAATGCTGTGTTGAATCAGATGGGTGTCCTGGTAATGAGAGACACAGAGAAGACAGAATTACTTGATGCCTTCTTTGCCTCAGTCTTGAGGCTGGGGATCTGGCTGATCACTTGGAGGCTGTGATGTCATTCAGGTGGAACTTGACAGGCTGGAAAAGTTGGGCAGAGAGAAACCTGAGGAGGTTCAACAAGGGCAACTTCAGGTCCTGCACCTGGGCAGGAATAACCCCAAGTACCAGAGCAGATTGGGACTGATGTACAAGACACCAGCTCTATGGAGAAGGACCTAGGGGTGCTGGTGGATGACAAGCTGACCATGAGCTGACAGAATGTCCTGGGGGCCAGGAGGGCCACTGGGATCCTGGAGTGCATCAGGAAGAGTATGGCCAACAGGTCAGGGAGGGGACCCTGCCCCTCTGCGCTGCCCAGGTGAGGCCACGTCTGGAATGCTGTGTTCAGTTCTGGGCTCCAGAGTTCAAGACAAGGAGTTGCTGTAGAGGGTCCAGCGAAGGCCTTAAAGATGGCTAAGAGGCTGGAGCATCTCTTATAAGGACAGACTGGGACCTGAGCCTGTTCAGTTTAAAGAAGGGAAGACTGAGAGGGTATCTCATCAATCCATATAAATACCTCAAAGGGGTATGAAAGGATGGGGCCAGACTCCTTTCAGTGGAGCCCAGTGAAAGGATGAGGAGCAGTGGCCATAAAATAAGCCACATCAAGTTCAACCTCAACATGAGGAAGAGCTTCTTTACATTAAGGGTAGCAGTGCACTGAAACAAGCTGCCCAGGGTGGTCATGGAATCTCCCTCTCTGGAGACATTCCAAGCCCACCTGGATACATTCCTGTGAAAACTGCTTTAGGGGACCCTGCCTTGGCAAGGGGATTGGATTGCATGATCTCCAGAAGTCCCTTCCAACCAATTCTGTATACATCACTCAAATGCAACCTATATACTTTGGAAACTATGCAAGAAAAAATTTGTACTTGAATTTGTAGGCAACATATTTGAAAAATATAATTACCCTGAAAGAGGGCAAGTTGTTTACCAAGGCATAAGTGGTTTTGTCGAAGCCAGTGATGTGTCCCTTCAGCTGACTGGCTGCTGGAATACCTACTACACACCGAGAGCTGTCTGTCACTCATGCACATTTAGAACAAGATGTTGGGCTACTAACCTGACCAGCCAATCAAAGAGAAGTCTAGACTGTACAAATAGTCCAGAAACCTGACCAACTGGATATTGATAGATATAGATATTATTTCTCTAAATGCCTTTAGCCTCCTGCCTCAGTTTCTCTTGTCTATAGTATATGCAAAATTCCTGAGGCATGTCTAAAGACAGTGGATTACAGTATGGCAAGACAATGTTACAGCAGTTATGTCAGAGTTGCGTACATTTAAATCCTAATAAGGACCACAAGAAGCATTCTTCTACTGATTTTGCATCCTCAACTTCTGCTAATTTTTCAAGGTTTTTTCAGTCTTGTCTTTTCTTGTCTGCTTCTGTGACTTCAGAAGCCAGATAGGACATGTTGGTATGTTACAATTGTCATACACTTCCTCCCAATACCTCTGGGCATCTGCTCATTGTTCAAGAGGTCACTTAGTGCACAAGTTTGTTATATGAAATACTAGATGTGATTAAAAGCCGCTGTAACAGTACATTGAAAAGTAGTAAGTAACCTCTTTGCTTTATACATTAATAGTTGCATGATGCTATGCCTGTTCCTTGTGATCAGAAACCCTCTGTCTCAGCTTTAGGCCGCTTCCCAGTTCTGGATTATACAGCACGGTGATACTTTTGGGATGTTGAAGCATTTGTCACCATGGTTAGCTGTTCTGAAACTTCCTTAGTGAAAACTTTTTGCGATGTCTTCAGTTTTAGGAGAGACACTTTTATTTTTTTATTCCTTGAATTGTTTTAACAAGCTGACTACTTTTAGGCACACTGTAACATTACCACTACTCATCTGATGAATCCAGACGAACTATTGAATGAAATAATCACTGTTCTTTCAAAGAAGCATGTCGAGTATGTTCAGAAGGGGTAAGTGTAAAATATAAAGAGTTCAATTTGTATTTGTCTAAATGGTTGCTAGTCCAGTCCTTATAAAGCAGAGTATTTAAACTTAGTTTCTTGACTTAGTTTCTTGATATATTGTAAAATAATCTTTACAGAAAGTGTGCAAATTACTAAATGAGTGTGTGCAATAAAACCTGTTCACGCAGTGCAAAACTATGTTAAGTCTGTTTTAGCAGAGCTCTTTCACTAACAGGTATAAACCAATAGTAGTAGGGTAACGCTCAGGGAAAATTCACATCAACCTGTCTCATGGGAAATTCTAAATACCAAAAGTTGTTTAGGTATAGTCACGTGACCAAATGGGACAATATTGGAAAATTGTATAGATAGCTTTTAACTCTCATTCTTGGCAGTTAAAAGACATTAGCCTTTAGGCAAGAGGTCAGTACATTTTAAAAGGTGTGCAGAAGCCACACAGCTTTTTGTGGATTGTTTGAATTTGTACCATTTACTAGCTACACTAAGCTAGTGATTGGTTAGATTGGTTCTTACTTTTGATCAAACCGAAAGACTATTTCCTGAGCTCCCAATGCATGAAATAACCATTGTGCTCACTTTTCAATATGTATTTTCTCAAGCTCTTGAGTATTTCAGTGATGGGTATTGGTAGAACATCAGAATATACATCAACCTCTGATGCATTTCCAAACTCATAATATGGAAGGATGCTGGATTGCACAGCAGCACCTGCTCCCACTGTAATAATTCAAACTCTGCATTCAGTTTTTCCTATTTTCACACCAGCTGAGCTGCAACCAACAGAGAGGAGAGTGTTCTTGTCTAGGAAAAACATGGGAACTTTCAATCATTCCAGCTCTGAGGATGGGGGCCTTTGGCTAACGGGTTCTTGTGGCAGGGTAGGACATTGGTGCTGCCTATTGGTCTCAGGGCATATTAATAAATATGGTGCCCTGAAACTACAGTATTCACAAAGCTCTCAGGTGACTAATTTGTGGACTGTTTATTCTGAACAGCAATGGTATATTTTATTTAAAGTGCTTCTATTAATTTAAAATAGCATTGCAAAACAAATATGAAACAGTTCAATAATTGTTCTGTTTTCCCTTCTGTTTTATAGTTATACCCTGAAATGTCAAACACGGTCAGATTTTGGTAAAGTAACTATGGAGTTTAAGTTAGAAGTATGTCAGCTCACTAAGCCTGAAGCAGTGGGTATCCGGCGACAACGGCTTAAAGGTGATGCCTGGGTCTACAAAAGGCTGATAGAAGACATCTTATCTAGCTGCCAAGTGTGAGTGGCAGAGTCTTTTATCACGATGTTGTAGAAAGGTATTTTCAGAGAAGCAATTCTTTCTCACAGTCGCAGCTATATGTGAAAAATCTGTCATCTTGGGTTTTTAACCATGCCTCTTTGTACATATTCCTTCTGTATGCTTCCTTTAATATTAGGTTTGTAATAAATGTTCTGCAACTGCAACTTCTCTGAAGTGAAATTCTGTAAGCCATTCACTTGCTTGCATACTTTTCACATATCTGGGTTAAAAACGTACTGGTTTTATGTGCTGAAGCTTATTGTGGGATGTCTTCAGTTATCAAGTGCATGGTGCACAGTAATAGTCATTTGCATAATTCTCGTCCTGTCTCTGCTTAAGTAGGATTTATTGAGATCATTAACTAAGTCACAGCTGTGGTTCCCAGAGTTACACTATATGCTCAGTGTTGTACAAAATAGGACGGGCTTCAATAAATGTGAAGTCAAGAGTGCTAGGATTTAAACTGATCCCATGTAAAGCATGGCGCTATCTCATTATGAAGCCACAGTGATGCTTAACAAGCCTGTGCACTTTCTGATGCTCTTGTGTTAACGTGATAATAGGAGGATCTCTGAAGAACACTACCACCTTTGAAGTGTTCTGAATGGAGAAGGCATTTGTCACCCAACTGTCTACAAGGAATTCAGTGACACCTTTAAAAGAACTTAAGCACGAGAAATAAAACTTGAAATATGCAGAACAAAGCAAGAACATCTATGAGTTGGTTGGGGGATTGCTACCATACCTTGAAAACAGATGCATATCTCCCTATGCTTGTGCTGAGTGTTGTGTGGAGCGTTTTTTTCTGCCTTTAGTTGTGCTACAGCAGAAACCACACCAGGCTAAGCCCAAGCAGCAGCAGTGGGAAGACACATGTTGAAGCCTTTCTCTATGTGATGATATTCAGTAATACCTAGACAAGTTGACAGTGTGCTGAAGCTTTTTCTTAAACAGGAGTTAACTGCCATATGCTTCATGTAAGCCCCATGTTATTGCCCCTTAACTAAAGCCTGAGGCACATCCACCCAAGGACTGGGTGGGTGAGAGAGAGCTGAGCATTGCTGAAAGCTTGCAGGGACAGACGTGAGATCTGGCTGCTAATGACAGCTGTCTGCTTGGTCTCTTGTGACTGTTGCCTCAGGAACTGGAGGCTTGTTTTGTCTGTATCAAGATAGAAGCATCCATCAATTTTGTTTCCAATGCTGGGTTGTCCAGTTGCTGCTTTATAGATAGGTAAAGGAATGGGAACATTTTCATTGGATTTCAAGAAAAAGTAGAAATGTTGGGAAGGAAGGAGAGCAAAGACTGCTGCTCCTTGAAATATTTCTGGTCAAAAACATTTTAGGTGCAGAAGGGACTAGTAGGAAAAACAGGACAACATGAACAATGACACAAACCCACCTGAGAGACAGTAAGAGAGGTAGTAATGAGAGCCAGGGTGGTTGGTCACACTAATTGACAAGAGGGTGTGGAACATGATCACATTCACTTTGGGAAGGTTATCTAATCAAAGACTTTGTCAACAGGGATACTAAAGAAAAGTGGGAAAGTCAGAAATTAAAATAGAGGGATGCAAATCTGACAGTCCTGCAGGAAGACTAGGACTTGATGGTTATGATTCCCTTCAACTTGACACATTTTATGATTCTAGCCTGTGACAGAAAGACAACAAAACAACCCTGTCAGTCACAGCAAGTGCAGGGGCTCTGGGGAAACTCTATCAAATCAGAACTTTGCACTTGGTGAGGCTGAAATCTTGAGGGTCTGGGGTATTGAAAGTGCTGGTGCAATGGTGCCAGCTGACAGGGCAATGCACAGAGGTCTCAGCCTGGTGTTGGCTATGTCTCCCCCAACCCAGGTGTATACACATATTCCCCAGCAAACAAGAAACTGGACCAACAAGAAAGTGGAGGCCCTCAGTTCTGGGCAAAGGTGTCACATCGGCAGAAGCCTGGAGTGTGCCCATGGGCCAGTGTGCAAGTGCTGCATGCTTGCAGTGAGCACCAGACTGAACTGGATGGTGAGCAGGGGACCCATATGGGTCAGAGTCTAGAATATGTTCTGGGGTACCCTTGACTATGCCTGTGCTGTAGTACACAACTATGCTCTTGACGTCCATTAACTGCTAGTACTGAAGTGTGAATGGTGATGCTCATACAGCACAGGAGATCTCATACGTAGTGTGTAACTGGCACATTAATTAAAGACTTGTGTTGATAAAAGCAGAGCTAGCCTATTTTTCTAACAAATTGGTACTTAAAGCTTCATATCAGCACTTAAATACTTTCAGTATTCCCAGATGCAGCATGACACTCCTGTTTGGTTTCTGCATGCTGAAATTTGAGTCTGCTCAATATCAGCTCTCAGTTGGGAATCAGCTAAAACTGTCAGTGGAGCAGTTGAGGGTTATAGCTGATGTGTATCTGGAGTGCTGCAGTATCATGTGATCTCTGATTTTCCTTGCTTTCTTGTTTCATTACAAACTTCTCCCCAGGAATTTGAATCTGGAATCTTCTGCCTGGAATTTGGTCAGAATGAAGTAAGGTAGAAAATGGAAGGGCTGATAGAAGGAAGCATATTGATAGCAGTTTCACTAATGAATAGCATGATGTGTTTTGAATCACCAGTCATAGTCATAAAGCTCAAGGGCTGAAGAATTGAAACATTTACTTGCTTTTGCATTCTTTGAGTTTTAAATTCAGGAATGACTACGGAAGTATCTTGAACCACTGCTCAAAAGCACATTCTCTGTAACTATCTTCTCCCTATGGTGACAAAACTGATGTTATGAACAGACAAGAAGTAATTAGGATGTCTTGTTCATTCTTTCTAAGCTAAAGATCACTAATTTGATTCACATTGTCTGACAAGCTCTGATGTGTGAAATAAGGTTCTTCATAAGTTACCATCCTGACTTTTTTTACTAATATTCCTTGCTATTCCTATTTGGTGATAGGAATTAGAAAACAGGCAAGAAACAGGAATCATATGTGCCTTCTATTTTAAACCAAATTGCTGCTACTATATCACTAATTATTTTTACTAACATTGCTGGTAATCTATTTCACCTGACCTCCGGTGGAACTCAAAGTTAAAACCAAGGATTAACAGATAAAGGAGCTATGTGGATGAGGAGAAGCATGGATTGTGCGCCAAGCTTGTGGAAACCTTTGCGCAGACAAACACAAGGCCAGGTTTGTTTTGCTTGCCTGTGTTCACTCAGCCAGGTTGTATAACATCATAGGTGTCTGTCAGTCGTGAAAGCATGATTGCTTTGCTATTCCTAAGGACCTGTACTAACGTCAATCCCTTGGAATTTCTTTTGGAATCTAAACTCAATTTACGTTCCTTATTTGTCCAGGTTTGGGCTGGAATCAAGTTCATTTCTTCCCTGGAGCTGGTACAATGTCATGTTTTGGGTTTATAAGGAGGATAACATTGGTAACACACAGACATTTTAGCTGTTGCTGGACAGTGCTTACTAGGTCAGGGACTTTTCAACTTCTCATGCTCTAACAATGAGCAGTCCAGGGGGCACAAGGATTTGGGAGGGGGCACAGCCTGGATAGCCCAACTGACCCAAGGGATATCTAAACCATAGGGTCCCGTCAGCAGCATTTAACACTGAGGGCATGTCATGGTTTGACACTGGCCAAACACCAGGCATCCATGAAAGCCACTCACTCATCCTCCCCTGCTGCAGCTGTGCAGAGAGAAAATTTAATGAAGTTGAGGTAAGGACCAGGAGAAAACATTCCAAGGGCAAAACAGGCTCAATTTAGAAATATTAAGTGAATTTATTACTAACAAAATCAGAGCAGGAAAATAAGAAATAAAATAAGCCCCTAAAAATAACTTTTTCCCCCTTAACACTTCCCTCCTTCCCACTGATGGTGAAGGGAGGCAGGGAGCGGGGGTTTTGGTCAGTTTGTCACACAAGGTTTTCTTCTGCTTGCCTCAGAGAGAAGTCATTCCCCCCTGAGACCATGGTGTCCCTTCCCATGGGAGGCAGTTCGCTGAGAATTTCTCCAGTGTGGTTCTAATCTCACAAGCGCAGTCCTCCCAGAACTGCTGCTGTAGGGGGCACTCTTCTACAGGATGCAGTCCTCCAAGGACAGGCTGCTCCAGTTTGAAATCAGGGGCCCCTTTCTCTCCACTAGGACTCCCACTACATCATGGCCTCTGGGCATCTACCTGCTCTGGCGTGGGCACGTCCCTCATGGGCTGCAGGTGGATCTCTACACGCCCCATGGATCTCCATGGGCTGCGGGGGCACAGCTTCTTCACCATGGTCATCACCATGGCCTGCAAAGGAATGTCAGCTCCAGCGCCTGCAGCACCTCCTTCCCCTCCTTCTCCGCTGACCGTGGTGTCTCCATGTTGTTTCTCTCACACGTTCTCACCTCCTCTAGTTGGAATTAAAGCTGCACCATCACCTTTGGTTTTTATTTCTTCTTAAATGTATTATCACAGAGGCATTACCATCATCTCTAGTTGGCCCAGCCTTGGCCAGGAGCATGTCCATCCTCACAGCCATCAGGCATTGTTTCTGCCAGACATGGTGGAAGGTTCTAGCAGCTTCTCACAGAAGCCATCTCTGTGGCCCCCATGCTATCAAAAATCAGGCCATAAAAAACCAACATAGGGGAGAAGGAAGAAAAGAGGGACAGCATTTGTCTCTTGAGTCATGGTTATGCATGAAGGAATCTTGGTGTCATGGGTTTGGCTGAGCACATTCATGCCCATGGAAAGTGGGGAATTAATTCATTGATTAACTTTGCTTGTGTGCTTTTACTTTGCCTATTAAACTGTCTTGGTCTCAAGCCAAGGATTTTAACTTTTACCCTTCCATTTCTTTTCCCCATCTCACTGAGAGGGAGTGAGCAAGTGGCTGGGTGGGGCTGAGTTGTCAGCTGTGATGAAACCATGACAATTTTACATGAACATTGTCTTGCTATTACTATTATGCTTAAGTCTTATCTCTTGATGATGCTACCATTTGTCCAAGTATACGAGTAATTACAATTTACCAGTGTATGATTTGTAAGACTGAATTCACCAAACTTTGGGGCCTTATCTTGACTCTCCATTTCATCATCCTAGTGTTGAGGTGATCTTTTAAAAGCAGGTGGTCCCTATTCTTGTAAGTCCCTGTATGGATTTCATGCAATAGCCACACTCTTTGTTCTTCATCTACCAGAACTACTGTTCCTAGTACTTTGTGCTATGGATATTCATGTTCTTTCTGCTGTACATGTTCTCAGTTCCTCCCTTCTGTTCCTATCTGATCATTTGCAGTTTTGGGTTCATCATGGTAAGAAAGATACTTGTCTTGATGAGGCAGCATCAGTGGAAACTGAGATAAGCCTAGGGATGAGAGTTACATTCAGCTGTACAGGGGAGTTCTTGAGCTTGGGGCTAGCTAAGCAGCAGCCACCAGCCCCATCCAGATCTGGAAGCCCTTGGCAGCCAACCAGCAAGGAGGGGGCAATGCCAAGCAGCAAGAGAGATTGAAATGGCTCTAGTGAGTGTAAACGATCCAGAACCAGGAGACCAGTAGTGAGCAAACAGGGACGTGCCATGTCAGTTTCTATGGACAAGATGAGCAGGAAGGGCTGGTCTCCAGCTCTCTGGGAGCAACCAATAGAGGCAGAAAACAGACCAAGTAGTTGGTGAAGGACACAGAGACCTTTCTTAATAGTGTATCCTCTCTCAGGTATAGTTTTAGCATGCCACAGAGCTGCTGAATTTTTGGCATACCCCTGTAGCTGCTGAAGTCACTGTACCAGCCGTGTCAGAGGCCTCCAGACAGCCCAGACCTGCTGATGCTACATAAAACTCTCCAGGTCTCAGGTTATCAGGAGTGCTGGATGCCTCTCTGTGAGGCTGAGGCTGGCAATCATTCCTTTTTTAGGTGTTGTCGATGTGCTGCATCACCAGATGAAGAAATGACAGTGAATACACAGAATCTCAATTCAAGAGAATGAGAGATTGATGAATTCTCAGAGGTGCTACAGCCTCAGGAGTCTTGAACTTCTATTGTAGTAGAGATGCAGATGGATTCAGAATGCTGTCACATAGCTAGTCAATGGTCTGTTGAACAGGAGAGCTGGAAGCTGGTCTCTGCCAGTTCTAGGAGAAAAGCTCCTCCTCCTGAAGACATGACGATGACCAGTAGGACTGGCACTTTGTACAACATGTAGGAAGGCCTGGAAGCAGAAAGACAGTCAGCTGATGAGGTGGATGAAGGTACTTCTTGGATGGAGAGGGGCCAACTGTGCCAACATAATTGTGTCACACCCTCATTTGTTAAGAGGAAAAGAAGAGTTCTCATGTCTCCCTGCTAAGGGGAACAGAGGGTTTAATATGAAGCCTGGACTCAATTTACAGAGAAGTCTACTGTTTCCCAGAGGGTCAAGTAAGGAAAATTACTGGAAAACTCTCCAGTCTACTAAGACTCTCTGATTATTATCTGTTACTGGTTCTTCAAGTCATCAGTGATGAGATAGTAAACAAAAGTCTGTGCATAAAAGGAATTTTAGGATCTAGGGGTGATTGGCTGAAGGATCAGGACCACAGGTAATGTTTTCCACAGTCCTTTCAGTACCAAGGAATAATATTCAAAGGAACAGGATCCATCAGATCAACACTGGGCTTTAGGGCTAAGGTCCTTAGAAGTTTTGACCATGGGATGGTCTGTACAACACCTGGTCTGCTGATGTGATGCACCTCTC
>VZTT01031983.1:170-10187 GCA_013400855.1 Buphagus erythrorhynchus | reverse complement strand
TCCTCTTTTGGTAAAGGCCAGCTACATTCTGTGACCTCCCACATCTTTCCAAGATTCATCTCAGAAATGGAAGCACTTTCTGTTGATCAAATAAGTGTGATGTTTTCACAGCACAAGAACAAAAAGGCAGTCTATTCCTGATCATTACATGCTTCCCAAGACACCTAACTCACCTCTAAGATACTGAAAAAATTATGTCAAAGTGAAACATTTGTGTTTGTGTAAAACCCAACATAAAAATCATGATGAATTGGTTTTCCTCCCTCCATCCAGCTGATGCTGTTTCATTTTTTGTCATAAGATACCATTTCACTTCTGGGGTTGTGGCCTATTTAATCTCCCTTCAAATGAACCATTTAAAAGCCTCTCCCCACCCTCTAATTTTGTTGAAAAACTCAAGGACAATATAGAACCAGGAAAATAAATTTTCAGCCAGTCAACTGGAAAATAACCATCATCATCAAAACCAGATATTCTTGTTTACTAGTCCCTGGCAACTCAGTTCAATAGAACTGCCACCAGCTGAGCTGCTGGCCCACCACCCACTGCTCACCCCATGCACTTCCTTGGTGCTATGGGGACAGGACATTCCTTGCCTTGGGGGCCAATATCCATGCCATACCCTAATTTTCAGCTCACAGTTTGAAGGAAAAGCCTCAGAGGCAGAGTCTGGCCACCACTGGTCAATATACTGCAGGAGGGAGTTAGGCAGAGCTGAGCAGAAGATTAAGGATAGAGATGGGTTTTGCTGCTGCTTTGATAAACTTGGAAAGGTACAGAATCAGCAAATCATTTAGACTGAAAAGACCTCTAAGATCAAGTCCAAACACTCCAGCACTGCCAAGGCCACCACTGACCCATGTCCCCAAGTGTCACATCCACATGGCTTTTAAATCACTGCAGGATGGGGATTCCACCACTGCTCTGGGCAGCTGTGCCAGGGCTGGACAATCCTTTCAAGGAATAAATTGTCCCTAATATCCAATCTAAGCCTCCCCTGACACAGCTTGAGTCCATTTCCTCTCCTCCTATCCCTGTTCCCTGGGAGCAGAGCCCGATCCCCCCTGGTTGTCCCCTCCTGTCAGGGAGTTGTGCAGAGCCACAAGGTCCCCCCTGAGCCTCCTTTTCTCCAGGCTGAGCCCCTTTCCAGCTCCCTCAGCCTCTCCTGGGGCTCCAGCCCCTTCCCCAGCTCCGTTCCCTTCCCTGGACACGCTCCAGCCCCTCGCTGTCTCTCTTGTCCTGAGGGGCCCAGAGCTGTCCCCAGCACTGGAGGTGTCCCAGCAGTGCCAGCACAGGGGACAGCACTGCCCTGGGGCTGTGTCACACCCTGGCTGGCTCACAGAGTCCATCTGCTACAAGTATTGGATCCCTACTTCCCAGGAAGTAGCCAGACATTACCTGGGGATGGGAAATAGAGTGTAACTCTCCTGTTTTTCCTTTGCAGCCTTTGCTTTTGCTTTATTTAATTGACTTTAAATCAACAACTTCTTTTCCACTTCATTTCCTCCCCCCGCCTTCCTGAGGAGGGGAGGGATGGAGCAGCTGGGTGGGCACCTGGTGTCCACTCAGGGTCATCCCACTGCAGTTTCCACAGGAGTTTCCCAAGGACGGCTGAGCAAAACCAGCTCCCCAAGTGTTTCTGGTGCAAAATGGATAACATTTTCTCCATTCAGGCTCGTGGATATCTGCCAATAGCCCTTTGTTCACAAAGGAGGCTCTGCACAGAGGAGCAGGAGAGAGTTTGGGGCTGTCAATGGGCTCTGCAGGTGGCCAGAAGGGAAGGGGGCCTTTTTTATAGGGTTGCACGCAATGAGGCATTCATTATAAAAAAGAATCAACTTTGTAACAACCCCAAGCCCAGTAATGTCACGCTATCTCTGCGCAGGAAGCCTCCTCACTCCTTATCTCAGCCCCAGGAGATTTGTGGGATATCACAAGTAGCAGCTGGTCAAGATAAGGTCTCTCCCAACACGCTGCTTGCTCCCAGCATCTGTAAAGCCTCATCCTGACAGACCTGAACGGACCAGTGCCTGGAGCTGCTACTTCTCATCTGCTTTCAGTCCAACCCTGCTCTTTCCTACACATCCCAAGCAAATATTGTGATGCTTCTTCCCTGCATTTTCATGCCGTAGACACCCATCTCCAAACCCTCCCAAACACCCTCACCTACCATCAGGGGAGCTCAGCGTCCAAAGGCGCCCAGTTTTGGCAAAGCAAAACTTAATCCACTCCCCGTCCCTTCCAGCTCCTAGCACAGAGATAATCTCTTAATTCCAATTAGGAAAACCCCACCAAGGATGAGGGGAGCTGTCAGGATCCCCCCATGCTAACAAGGAACCAGCAAACAAGATGTTTATAGCCCAGTGATTCATAATACTGCAGTTTGCAGGAAACACAGCACCGTTCATGGTTAAGAAATTCTCTTGTTTTCTGCTAAATATATAAAATAATCACTCATCTCCTGAGCAGCAGATGCAAATTACACCTAGTATTAGCCTTGTATGCCAACTGCTATAATTCTGGTGCAGCATGAAGCTGTTTCCCAAGGCTTTAGAAGTCCCTTAATCTTTTGACGTCAAATGACAAATTTCTTGCCTGGGATCATTAACAGGATGACTAATGAAAGCTGATAAGTGAATTTATAAACGAAATTAAAGATATTAATATTAAAGGCCAGGCTACAAAGAGAGAGAAATGTGGATTTAGCAAACCACAACAAGAAGCGTGGCAATCTGCATGAGATTTACAGCTCCTCTCCTGACAGGCAAATGAGTGGTATTTTCCGCCTGGAGGTTGTGGAAGCTGCCAGGCTTGATGGACACTTCTCCTGAAGCATCACCACCCCCATTACCTTCAGATGCTGACTGAGATTTAAAAAGCTCCTGCTCAAGTTTAACTGCAAATGCCAAACCAGGGATTAGCACACCCCAATAGTCTTTGCAAAGATAACTGCACCACCAAACCCTCCTGCAAACAAAATACCTTTACTCTGCGGCCAGTTCGCTGCCAACTTTTTTTTTTTCCCCTCTCTTTTAAGATAAAAACACACCTCAGACTGGATTCTCATCTTATTCACCCCAGTATAAATGCCAAGCAACTCCTTTAAAAGCTGAGGGCTTCTTTTTTTTTTGGAGGTTTATGCATGTACAAACAAGTTCAGACCTTGCCAGATGGGTATCCAGCCCCATGTCCAGGCAGCTTCACCATGAACCCACAGCTCCCTTCAGACTCCAGCTGCTCCTCACTGAGGTTTGGGGTTCTCAGGAGAGACTACTAAAGTATCAGCTCCCACCAGCTGATGATGGCCAGCCCTGAATTGACCAGACAAACATCCTGCACAGCCCCAAGGCACACAGGCAAATACAGGCACCTCCTCTGATATTATTAAAAAAAAAAAAAAAGAGAGAGAGAGAGAAGAAAGCTTCCCTTTGTCTGTAGATGCCCAGCTTTCTATGCAGCACAGACAGCATAGAAACTGGCTAGCTAGTTGGGCAAGTAGTCATGAGTTGTGCCTCCTCATGCATCCACAGCCTCCAAAAAACCCAAGATCCTGTGGGAAATATCAATGCCTTGATCTAGTAGTGTGATTGAAGGAAGAGTCAGATGCCACCAGGAGAATGAGGAATCCCAGAGACACACAGGAAGCACAGCTGGGGAGAGCACATTTGCTACAGGGATGTTTCCCAGTCCCTTCTGTCACTGGAGGAACCCAGGGTGGGGAGCAGCTGCAGCAAGACAGATGCCCCAGGGATGGTTTTTCTGAATGCCTTTTAGAGACCCCTCCCAGCCTGGAAAAAAAAAAAGGACAAGAGAATGTTTCCACAGCCGTTCTTAGCTCCAGAGCTGGACATATGGTTTGGTAGGCTGTCCAGTTCCATCAGTCCTGCTCAAAGAAGTTCCAGAAGGTGCCCATGCCTGGTGCTCTCCTTTTTTTAGGGACACACCTGCTATTTGGACCATTTGGGAAAGGATGTGGAGGGGTGGTGCACGGTAACAGCTCCACAGCACCACTTGAGCCTTCCAGAGGGGAGGAAAAAAGAGGAAAACCAGCACTAGCCTGTGGCTCTGTCTGAGCTGAGGGTCACGCACACCTCAGGGTGCCACTGGGAGCATCTGGGACCACAGGGATGTGGTGAGAGAGACAGAGACACCTGGATCCTTCCCCCAGAATCTTCACCCAAACATTTCCCTACAGGCATGCCCTCACTTCACTCTCAGCCCACAGGGCTGCCCCTTAATCTCTCCCCACAACCTGCACCTTTGCTGCTTCCAGCACTTCTTTGCTGCTGACCCCACTGAGTTCAGTCCCTCAAGCCAATGAAGAGATGATGTTCATTAAAGAGCCACAAGCCACACACACACAGCTTTCCTGCAGGCACATTTTGCAGCCTTTAAAGGGAGGGAGAGAAAACAACAGAGGTTAAGGACACTTACCAAGAGGGATCCACGACAGCATGGGCCAACCAGCCCAATCCAGCTGGGGCTGGGAAATGCAAAGGACCATCAGGCAGGAAAATGTGTGAGAAAAAGTCCTGGGAGACTGCAAAACTGAGCAGAGGAGGAGCAGAAAGGGTTAAGAAAAGGTGGAGAGAAGGCATGGAGCAGACAAGGGTTTGCTTTCCCTCCATCCTGGCTGCTGCTGAGATCTCCAGCACAGGAGCCCAGTCCTTGCCACCACCAGGACCAGTTGCAAGAATCTAAGGAGTGATTGCTGCTTTTTTTCTTTTTTTTTTGGGGGGGGGCGGGGAGAATTTAACCTTTCTCAAAAGACAGTCTTCTCAGTAAGAAGGTTTAGGAGGAAGACAAGACCACACGAGGACTTAACTTGTGGATCTCCCATGGGGTCCTGTGCAGAGATGCTTGGGAAACCACTTTGCCAACCCCAACTGCAGACCAACCCACTTCATCTACCCAAACTGAACCGAAAGAGGGAGAAAATTACCATTTTCCCCACTGGGTGTTGTCCCCACTCTCACTGCCTCCCTGCAGGTCCCTGCCCTGGCCCCTCTGCAGCCTCACATCCCCCTCCTGCTCCCCAAACCCCCAAATCAGCCAAAACACCAGCTGAGTGCAGACTTGTGTTTTGAGCACCAAGTTTGCCATAAGCAGCAGCTTGAAGCTCTACATTATGTACAACCCCTTAAGAGCAAAGCCTCGTGCTATCACCCAGCTCCAGGAGCTGCAGGGCTATGCAGGAACACCCAAACACCATGAGATGCCCGAGAGTCACAGCATTTGGCAATGCCATCACACCTCTTCCAATTGCCAAACCAGCTCTGTTCCTGGGGGTTACAGATATTGAGAACAATTCAACATTATAAGACCTTTTGCAAAAATCTCCCCTTGGATTTCTCACTCATTAATTTAAAGCTTCCCAAAAACGAGCACTCCCAAGTTAAGAGTGGGAAAGGCTTTTCTCTGCTGACCTGCTGCAGTGCATTTTTTAACACCTCTGGAGATAAGAATCTTCCAGTTTAGACATGAGGCAGCCCCAGTGCATGGTTTGGGGTTAAACCAGCATGTAAAGGGGTGGGAGGGGATGCCCACATCCTTGCTACCCCCAAAAGAGCTGTATTCCCCTGTCCTTCCACCTGTGCACCTCCAGTGGTTGCCACCATCGTCCCTCTGGTCAGTGGAGATGCATGAGCCAGTCCTGGATGTCCCACGTGCTCCCTGAGGTGCCTTGGGGGGGGTTTCTCCTACAGCTTTTGGGGCAGTGCCTGCCCCAGCCATGCTCCATCCTCCCCTTTCAGCTAACAAGGAGCTGCCCAGGCTATGAGCAGGGTTTGAAGCAACAACAAAAATGAAACTGAAGACTTACTCTAGGAAAGTCCTTCCAGGAAAGTCACGGAGGAGGACTCAGGGCAACTCTGCCCAGGGCTGTGTCCCCACAGTGTCCTCAGCACTCTGTCCCTCTCCCCCAGAGCAGCTCCAAGGTTTTATGGCAGACACACCCCCCCCGACCACCCCCGAGCTTCACAGCTTCTGCTGCTGCTGCCTCCCTCGCGCACCAACTCACCGGTTCTTAAATAACACACTTCCACGGGGCCAGATCCACACTCGGCAAGGTAAATCCAGATCATCTTGCTTTAGGCTTTGCTGGTAATTCCCAGCATGAGCAAAACGTGACCACTACTTGTTTCCCTTAAAAAGGATAGAAGCTGTGCCCACCAGCCCAAGCCCCGTGTGAGAGACCCATCAGCCCAGCTCCCTTTGGCCATCGTTAAACGCACGCAGGTGGGTGTGAGACTTTTACACAACCCTTACATAAATGAACCTCAGAGCCCATTTTGTCCGTGTTTGGGATTATCCTTCTCCCTGTTACTGAAAGGAGCTATTTAAGGGAGCCCAGGGATACAGGTTGGTGCTGGAGAGATGTTCTAGGCTTTACAGAAATCACTGCATGTGCCTCCACACCCACAGCAGCACCACCAGCACGTGACCCACCTTGGATTTTCTCAGCCCGCGACGCTAAAACAAAAACAAAAACCATAGGGAAAAAAAAAAAAACCACAAAACCAAAACACAAACAAACAAAAAAAAAAAGTCATTTTCTTTGTACCAGGTGGCTTTTTCAGGACTGAAACGTGGCTTTTCAAGAGTGTCAAAGGAATTAAGTCATTAAAATGTGGATGAGTTTGATGGATTATGAGCTATGAAAGCCTGGTGCTTACCGACTAATAAGGCTGGGAGGTGGAGGAGGGGGGGATGTTTCCTCTTGTAAGGATGTGTTTCTAACAAGACAGGTCAAAAATACGATGCGGATGATAAATTGCTTTAAAAGTTGCCATTAACCCAGCAGTTTTCTGCATTATTAGATTACCAAGGCATCCTCGGAGTGGACGGACCACGCAGCCCTGCTCTGTAGCAGGGCTAATTTGCAGAGTGAGACCTGGGGGGGGGGTGTTACGCTCGCTGCAGTGAATCCCCACTCCCAACAAAGGGGCAGCTGCCGGCAGGCGTCCGTGGNCTGCCGGCAGGTGTCCGTGGAGGGGATGGGTTTATCCGTGTCAGGGTTTGGGGTGGGGGGAGAGGAGAAGGGGGATTTTTATTTTTTTTTTTTTTTTTTTTTTCCCCCCACGCCATAACCCGAATCTCATTGTCTCACGTGGCGTGGGGTTGGTGGGGGGAGGAAGAGGGGGTTGAATTTAAAAAGACAAGGAAACAAAACAAAACAAAACAAAATAAAAAAAAAAATAATAAAAACGGGGGGGGGGGAAGGAGAGGGCGGGAGAGAGGGGGAGAAAATAATAAAAAAAACCACATTGGAAAATGATCAGCCCCAACAGGCATGCATGTCTCCCTTCATGCAAGCGAGAAGCACAGCCTCCCTCCTCGGGATGTGTATGGGGACGTGTCAGGCACGGAGGAGCTCAGCGCTGGCCCGGGGCGAGAATGGAGCGAGAACAAAGGGCCACGGCATACACTACATCCAGGGGGGAGCAGGGGGGCACCCCACCGGTGCTCGTACAGAGGGGGACAGGATGGCCAAACACTCACCGAGGTACACGGAAAAGGAAATATGGAGAAGGAAATCATAAATAAATGTTTATAGAGAAAACCAACCGAACTCAGGATAGAGCTAGGAGAGAGGTGGAGAGGCACAGCCTTGCGAAATGATGCGTCTCTGGGAGGGATGCTGGGGTAAAGGCAGGGCGGGCTGCAGGAGCCACTGGCTTTTGTTTTGTTTGCCAGCGGCTCCTCGTGAAATTTTAGCGGGTGGGAACCACCGACCTGCTGAATTTGTCTTCCTCTCATTAAAGACCAATCACCAATCCTGCGTCTCTCCCCCCCGCTTCTGTGGAAATGTAATTAAAGACAAGATGCTCCCCCCCGCCTCCCCTCCCAGCCCCATCTCCTGGCTTTGGGAGCCTTCGCTTCCCTCAGTTCCTCGTGGCATCCAAGCCAAAACGGGGAGGATTTACAGGACCGTTCTGCAGACCTGGGAGAGGAGGTCTGCTGCAGGCACAAGGAGAGGTGGCCACTATTATTATCATCGCTTTGCAGCCGCAGCAAAGCTGCTCGCTGACCGCAATTCATCCATTTCTCCATGCTTCCAATATTTTAAGGCTCCCCGTGACTTTCTCCGAACCCCATAGTTTGCCTTTTTTTTTTTTTTTTTATTCAGAAGATGGTGGGCCTGGAGGCTTCGAGCAGGAAAAAAAAAGAATGTAGTTACAACATTAGCAGCTGGGACGTTTTTACGAGCCCTGCCTTGCAGGGGTCTAGTGGAGATATTTATAGCGTGCCAGTCGCTGCGGGACCGAGGCACGGCAACTTCTCGCCTGGCAGATGGTGGGCAGGGCACTCGCAGAGATGTATATGTTTAAAATATACAGCTTAAAGATTAGAGGGGGATTTTTTTTTTTTTTTTAATAATACAGGTTGGTTTACCTCTTGTTTATCGGGAGTTTCGAAAAATAAACAATTCCCCCCCAATCCATACAGAGGGATCAGTCTGGTAAGGAACATGTAATGTTGTAACTAGAATGAATAAGCAGCAGACCCTTCATCTTTTTTTTTTCTTTTTTGATTAAGAATGAGAGATTGGATTTGTACACTTTTTTTTTTTTTTTGGCTGTTCTGCGGTAAAACCAGAATTCTGCAACGGCACAACAGCAATATGGACTGTGCGCTGGGAAGTATGTACACACAGACTAATGCTGAGGGTAGATATGGGATAGGAAGTGGGAGGGGGGGGAAATGTATTTAAAAGCCCCCATATCAGTTCTACGAGGGAGAAAAAAATCCACTCACTCAAACCTCACGATGAGGGGAAAGCAAGGAAAAAATCTAAACAGCAGGATACGACAATAAATGGGAAAACAGCAATAGAAAAAGCACACTAGGTTAATATAGGAAAACTAGTTTCTTTATTGAGAGATCGTATATTAGTATTAGTGGAATCGTGTGTAACAATGTCATCATGCACACAATACAAAAAGGCAAGGCCCACCATGCTATGGAAGGGCAACAGAACAAAAGCAGCGTACACTGAGCAGATGTATAGGCTACAGCACATTACATTTCAGCAGGGTATGTCTCTACAGAGAAATTTACATCAGAAACTAGGTAATGTAAAAAAATACAGACCATGCTTTAGTTTTAGTACAAGAAAAAAGGTGGAGATACACAACCAAAGGATATTCGGTACAGAAAAAATTACCCACAAAATAAGAACAGGAAGTAATTTAGCACAGCAGAAAAAAATGTTATCCCTGTTTAATGGAAAACCGTTTTGCCAGTCGTCTCTTTCGGCAGCCCGGTTTTTTGTGGGTTTTTTTTGGTTTTTTTTGGGGTGCGCCGGCGGGACGGGACACTTGTGGCTGCAGGGAGGGCCGGGGCTGGGGGCGATGCCCGCGGGGACAGCGGTGTCACCGCGGGGACGGGGATGCTGCACCTCAGCCTGGCCACACACATCCCGCTCCCCAAACTCTGCCAGACCGGGCTGGGGAACCGCGGCCAATCGCCGCGCTTCCCTTTCCCAATTTAATGGGTTTTTTTGGTTTTTTTTGCAAGGTTTTCAGCAGGGAGGTGGGACCTGACGACCCCGCCGTGGTCCCTTCCAAGCTCAGCCGCCCCGGGGCTGTGGGTCCGGCCGCAATTCGGGGGCGTTTGCCCCCACCCCACCCCAAAGAGACTCTGCGACGACGACCACAGCAAAACGAATCCACTTAACAGGAATTTACAGTGCAAATGTAACTCAGCTACTACACAGGATGGAGGTACAAAAATGGCTGTTATCGGCTACAGCTACGCTGGGATGGCCTGGTGGCTACGGTGAGGGGTGGGGGGGGGGAGAGGGTAAATTAAAAAATAAAATAAAATCCGTAAAAGAAGAACGGGATGGGGGGAAGGGGGAATGGATCTACCGCAGCGGAGACGGGAGGTGCGGGCGGGATGGGGTCCCAAAACGTGGTGTGTGCGGGGCGGGTGGCGCCCCAGAACGGGGGATCGCCGCCGGGCTGGGTGAGGTGGGCTGAGGGGAACGCTGAGGGGCAGCCCCCCCTGCCTGCC
>VZTT01031982.1:30642-44088 GCA_013400855.1 Buphagus erythrorhynchus | reverse complement strand
CATAGATAAGGCTTTGAGCCTGTTACCTTCCAGACTCACTTGCTGTACAGGCATCTCCTCAGATATCACAGCATCATTTCTAAGCACAAGACCTACAAGGCTGGCCCTTCAACAGAGGGCCAGATCATTGTTCAGGCCAGTCCTTCAGTTGAATCTAACAGACAGCACTCCTCTCCCTGTCCTTACATCTCTGTTCAGGAACTGACAGACCATATTTCTCTCAGATTCCTCCCCAGATACAGTCGTGTCTGTGTTTCCAGAGCCCATTGCTCAGCGCAGTGTCTGGAACAACTTCTGTAAAACCCATCAGCACCACGTGGCACTTCTCTGACGCATTTCAGGGATGCTTTGCAGAAACAGCCTTCCCATAAGTCTGATGTTACCTTTTGCCACAGCAAGACAGCATAGAGCTTTCTAAACAAAGGAAGGCAGTTCCTTTTATATAAAAAAAAATTGCATCAAGACCTTCTTTGGGAAGCAGCCTTTTGCAAAATTATTCTAAACCTTTTCTTAATACATTCAATGCCATATACAGGCTTTGACAGTACCTGGTTTAGAGCCTTAGCCCAAGCCATGTTCTCTGCTGTCATGGCACAAAAGCTGGGTTGAGTATTTCTTGCAGCAAACAGTTTATTTCTCAAACCATAGTTTGTATTAGGCTGAAACTGTTTGAAAATTCAGGTCAGGTACCAAACTGGTCATTAGTGCACAACTGCCCAGCCTTCCTGCAGACATCCTGAACCCAAGGCAAGGAAAACCCTTTGTAACCTTTTTCAGGTGAGAAAGTGAAAAATCCATGAGCAGTCTTGGATGGGGAAAGCTGAAAGCCTGGGCAAGATTTATTTGCAACCTCAACTTACAAAAACAGCTTTGGAAAGATGGAA
Organism: Buphagus erythrorhynchus; assembly: GCA_013400855.1. Taxonomy (NCBI): domain Eukaryota; kingdom Metazoa; phylum Chordata; class Aves; order Passeriformes; family Sturnidae; genus Buphagus; species Buphagus erythrorhynchus. The sequence goes on along the minus strand of VZTT01031982.1, from coordinate 43,204 downwards.
AAGAGTTTTGCTGCCAATGGTAAGTAACATCATGGCTTCCAGCTCAGTCTGCACTGTAGCTGACCTCTAATACAATTTCATCTATTTTAGCTCAGGCTGAGAAATCCATTGGCTTTTTAAAGGCATAGCTGCCATGTTGCTCATGAAGATGTCCAACCACTTCTCTCCCACCTACATAGGACCCCAATTTCTGGTCCTTTAGCTTTTCTCTCTCCCTACTATGTACTTTGCATTTTGAACTTTCCCTCTGGCAGCAACATTTTCTGCACCAAAGTGATCACCCTTATTATGAGACCTGCAACCCTTTTGAAAAACAGGTTAGCTAATGCATTCTGCTGCCCACTTCCCATAGCTGCCACTGACAACAGCCATGGGATTTTGCAGATCCACTGGGTCACAGGTGGATAAACTGTAGAGACCATGGTAAACCAGGGAACACCAAAGAGAGTAACTCCATTTCAGACAAGGGGAAGGCTGGCATAACTTTAGCTTCTGTCTTCACCACTTCCTGTCATTGAACTTACAGAGGCTGCAACCCAACAGCTCCAGCCACCAACTCCAACTGCTTTTATAAGGCACAGTACCTTTAAAAACCCAGGTTCAGCAATGCACTGGGGAATTCCTCTGCAAGGTTTCAAAGGCCCTGAGCCCTGACAATATCCACAGAGAAGGACAAAACACTTCTAGTCCTGTTGGACCTTTCTGACAATAAATTCAGCTGTCAGCTCACAGCACCACAGCGCTGCTAAGCCACTGCCCTACCAATGAGTTTTTGGTGGCTTAGCCTCTGGAGAGCCAGAGAGCCTCTTGATAACTGATTTGCACAACCTGTCCCCACTCCGCTGACTGCAGCCACCAAAGCCCAAGAGAGTTGTATTCCCTGTTGTTACAAAGCAGTAAAAAACCAAGTCTCTTGCCTTCCCATTCAAAACCAGAGCTAATTTGAAGCTCAGCTAACTTGATAGAAATGAAACCCACAGGGAGGAAAAAGCAAGAATGGCCAGTGAACTTTTTTTCCTGAAAGGCTGAGTCACATCACCTAGAGAGACAGAACAAATCTCGGCAGTGAAAAAGATCATCACAACTGAGCTTGTAAGGGCAGCCATCATCTCTTGCTGAAAAAACAAATTGTTTCACCTACGGCTTTGGGTATCTTTGCCCACCAGCAGGTGTTTGGATTCTTCCCCTCCCACACAGCACTTGAACTCTGCTGCACAAATACAACCCATCTTGCTGACAAGTGTGCACAGGGATGTGGGCTGACTGATGGCACAGCCCACCAGCTCTCTGCCCACAGCGGAGGCAAATTGAGGCTTTTATTTCTGCCAAGGATGAACTAGCTGGGACAGCACTTTCCAGTGCATCTGTGTTTCCTGCCAGTGCATGGAGGACATCCCACTGATTAAGGCTTTCGCTTCCTCAGGGAGGAGAAAGCCTGTTCCAGCCCTTTTCCTGCACAGCCACCTTCTTCCTTTGCAGGCTGTGACGGGAACAAGGCCAGCACTCAGCTGTTTTCTTGTCCCTGACAACTCCCCAGAGGAGAAGGAAGAGGACCAGGACAGCAGCTGCGTCTTTCCTTGTGTCACCCAGGACTTATCTCTGAGAAGAAGCAGCTCACAGCAGCAAGCTTTGCAAAGTAGATAATGCAAAAAAAATGCTGCCTTGCAGTATGTTGCAATAAGCCCTGGACAGCTCTCTCCCAGTTGAATCCATGACCTTACTCAAAGCTAGTCCATAAAGCAGTGCCCAAATTAAAGTCTTTGGCTTCCTAGAGCGCTAAGTCCTTACTCTAAGGCGGCTATGACATTAACTGGGCATCCAGATCCTAAGGAAAGGGGCATCTCTCTTCTGCCAAGACACGTCCAGCATCCCTCTCATTCCCTCTTTACGCTGAGGCTGATGTGCTACAGAAGGCTCACCAAGGACTACTCAACCAGCATCCCAGCTACTGGGCCACTTCCTTCTCTGATATGCTTTCCCTTACAAAATTTCTAGCTCAAATAAGGCACTATTGCAAAAGGTTTTCAACTAAGCTCTGTCTCAAAGGGAAGTCACTGCCAACACACCATGGAAAAAGCTTTGTGTCCCATTTAATGCCTGTAAAAACACAGCCCAAAGACCACAGAAAAGGCAAAATACTCAGAGTATTGCTGTCTTCAACAAAGCTATTCCTGCCTTAATGAGATAAGCAGAGAACCAAGTGACCTGTTTTAGCACAAAGTCTCTTGAGAAACTCAAACAGAGTGTCACATCTTACCCAGAGTATCAGGCAGAAACAAACATAGCTCTCAAATACAGGTAGAAGTTTGAAAATAGAGATTGCCAATACGTCTTTCACTTGAATGTTCTCCTTTCTGGTACCAGTTACTGTATCTCTGTAAGGCTGCACAAAGAAGGGTTCAGTTTTCAGATATGGGTTACCTGGCTTCATGTCACAGCAATCACAACTCCACAGGCTGAAAATACACTTTCTTCCAAATGCATTTTGGCATGGCCGGAAAAAAAACCAGTCCTGTTGCTGATAAGGCCATCCCTTATCTCCAGAGATTGCAGATAAGATGTTTGAGTGTCTGCAGCAGCTCAGTACATTTCAAATAGCAGCCTAAGGGAGAGGTTAGAGCTGCCTTGAATGAGGCTGTGCCACCTGTTGGCACATCTGCTTCTCTTATCAGGTTGATCTGACCACAATTGTCACTTCTTTCCTACCCCTAGACATCATGCCTGAGGCATAAAGAGAGAGGTAAAAATGCACAAAGCTGGGAGAAAAACATACCATACATAAACTCTGGGAGAAATCTTTGGTTCCATCTCCATGTTTACCAACAAAATGGCAAAATGCAAAAGCACTTAGCCAAGCTGCCCAGTTCATTATAACATATTTATATCATAACAGGCCTAAACACCCTGCCAAATAACAATACCAAGATTAAAACCAATGCACTCTTTTCACAGATTTATATCAGATAGTGTTTATTTCTGTTGCATGGAGCAGTAACCTCTTGAAGTTATTTTTACACCCACTCCTCCCTGCTGACCGCTTTCCTCACTCAAATGAATAATGTTTCCAGGAGCTTTAATAAACTTTGGAGATTAATCAGGCCATCAGAACCTATTCAGACCCAAGGAGCTCTAGGAATCCCAACAAGTTCCAGAAAACATTCTGTAAAGGTCTGATGCTAGGACATTCTTCATCTCCTCTGCTTTCTGATCTAGTTGAACAAACATCTGGCTCCCTGAGATTTAGCAGCTCAAACATTTGGCCACATGCACTGAGGAACGTAGAAGTCTGGGAAACATTTAAATCTCACTAGAGATGATGCAAAAGGCAGGATTGTCTCCTAAATGGGGGCACATAGCAAGGAGAAGAGAAATATGCTTAAACCCGCCATATTCTAACAAACCCTGCAATCTATAGCATCAGATACAAGTCAGTGTCACTCAGAGCAGCCTCAAGGTTGGTCTAAACTGCACTGAAGATGGGAAAGAGAAACATGGGGAGCTTAAAATTCCCTCCAGCCAGGGCTCAGTATCAAGCTGTTGACTATGAACACAAGATGTTTGCACCAAGACGTTTGCTACTCTGCTAAAATCAGAAAGCTACTCACAGAAATTTTCCCACGCATATCTCCAGCACACAAAAAGGAAACTGTCAGGTGAAAAAATCCCATTTCCTGTTTCCTTACACTACCAGGCATAGCAAGAAGGTGCCATACCTGTATGTGACATGCACTGCAGTGCCAGGTTCATCTCTCTCCCAAATCAAAGCCACTCTGTTCGGAGACTTTTCGACATGCTGATCCAAGCAATTTACTGTAAAAAACCACAAAAGTTTAAACAAACCCTGATCATACAAAAGGTGCTTTGTAAACCTAGCTTGGTCAAGTGCAACAGCAAGCAAGTGCAAGATGAAACATCAGTTTTTAGGTTGCTAGGCACACACTAATGTGTAACAGAGGAACTGAGAGCATTTGCAGCTCTAATAAAGCTATACAACAAATTCTACACTTAATTGGCACAGTGGCCTTAAAGATGCATGAGTACCCATGAGAGGCCATGGCAAATTCAGCTCAGCTTAGCTCCACTGGTTAAATTTAAGCCAGCCCAAATCCTTCCCCTGCTCCCAGCAGCACAAAGACAAGACACACTTTTAATGTTTTTGCTCCCAAGAGCAGCACTCGAGAACTCAGACAGTCTTCCCCACCTGGCATATTTAGCACTGCACCATTTGAATTTTCAAATTAAAGCTCATCTGAAACATTTTTATTTCAGGGTATAACAAAGAGCTGAACCTCAGCTAACTGAAAATATCTAAAACTGTAGGATCTATAGCAAACTCAAAGTTCAGACATCTACATATCATCAGACCCATGGGAAAGATTAACGTGTCTCAGGCTGTGTATTCCACCTCCTAAAATTTAAAGGCATAAAATTCCCTTTTAAAGGTGCATCTCTCCCCCTCGGCAACTTGAAGTGGAGGACTTAGGGAGAGCACCCAACCTGAAGAAATGCATAGAATCCACAAAAGAAACCTGCCTGCATGTCCAGTAGTAACTTGTCTGATAGTTAGAGAACATCCTTGTTAAGTATTAACTCCAAGACTATATGACACTTACTGCATTGTGATCTTTCAAAGGCAGTTACTTTATTTCAACAGGCAACTAGTTAGGGATACTGTTGCATAACTCAGAGAAAACCTTTTTTAAAATTGCTGGATTTCAGATCTTATTTCCTAGAAATATTAATACTGATGGGAAAGGATTTCATTTTTCTAGATAAATTTTTAAAAAAGCTGTGTGCTACAGTAGCTTTGGCTGTTCTGTGACCACACCATCACACCACCACACAGGTTGGGAATGAGCCCCTAAAGGTGGACAGAGAAATTCCTCAGAATTTAATACATTTCATTACAAGACCAAGTGTTAGTCTCAAAAATTTGAAAAACTGTTCTTCAGCTGTTTAAAGTCTTTTTTTTTATGCAAAACCCTGCAGCGGTACTATAAAAATAAAAGAGACAAAGTCATTTCTTAAGCCATCCTAATATGATACAAGAGGACAAAAGCTCTAGTGGGGAATGCTTCAAGTAGTTATACACTGGTTTCCTCTACCTGTGTTCATTGTTGTGGCTTGGTCCACAACAAGTAACAACTCCCACCTCCAAGCTCCTCACAGCTACAGCCTCACATAATGTGCTACACTACAGTGGATCACATGAAGTGGCACTCATTGCCCAAGCAACTTGTCTTACTCATGAGCAGCCACACCAGCCTTTCTGAGGGAATTCCTGCTGCAGAAAGCCCTGACTGTGCCAAGTGGAAGCTTTAGCTCTGTGCTCAGTAAGAACAGGCAGGTGAACCAAAGCCAAATGGTATTATTTCCTTCCTGATCTTAGGCTTATAAGAGTCTTTTGCTCATTTTACAAAATACAATTTAGTGACCTTCCCCTTACTACTACACCTTAGTGGTTTCTCCATGTATTTTCATGCTTCCTTGACTGCTCAGAAACAATTCATCTCAGTAAGACAAGCTCCCGAGAATGTGTCTTGGTGGGAAATGCAGTAGTTTGCCAGGTTATTCTCCTGGACAGGAGTTACAGTGCAAGAAATCCAGAAGCCCTGAAGTTGACAGGTCCCCAAAATCCTTCTGCAAGGGCCCCCAAACAAAGAGCATCAGATGACTCAGTTGCTCATGGTTCAGCTGTGCTGGGAGACGTGCACACAGGATTTTCTGGATCAAGAACCTGAACTGTTGCCATGTTTCTGCAGCCAGTGCTCAAATCAAGAGGTGAAAGGACAAAATCAGTCTCCAAACAGCAAAACAGCAACTTGGCTGTGGCAAAGTACTGCCTTCATCACACTTGAAAAGAAAACCAGCAACAGTAAACCTGTTTAATTCTGTGCATCTGTTTCAAAGGCCGATGATTTCCCTTCATGTATGCAAAGAAAACTAAGTGGCATTTTCTGTCTGCTGAGGAACCAGAACCAAGGCCAAGCAGTATCTGGATATCAAAGATCTGACATGGGATACAGAAGAAGGTGTTGATCCCACTCTACAGAGGAAAGAAATAGATCCCTGATAGACTATGCTCAGACAAGAACTTCCTTTCAACAGGAATTAATGAAAACAAAACTCTGGCTAAAATCCTCCGATTGCTGAGTGCTGGACACAGGGCTGTACACACATTTCCATAAGCTTGGGATACAGTGCTGGGCAAAGTGATCATCCCCTGCGAGAAGACATTCTCTTATGTTCTCTGGAAGACCAGAGGAGGGTTTCCTCTTTTGTCTGTCAAAAAAAAGTGGCCAGGGATGTTACAGTTACTGCACTACTGAACCGGTGCCCTCCCCAAGGAACGGGAAATGAAGATCAGAAATGTTCATCCCTGTTAAAAGACATCACCACTAAGTGGTACTCTGGATGGGGCTGGGGCTCACTCCCACTGGATGAAGCACGGCCGCTGCACAGAAGAGCCTTCAAGGCAGATATGGCAGGGACAAAACTCAAAGGCAGTCAGGGTAGCCACGGCAGATATTACTCTTGTTTCATGCTGAGTGGTGAAATTTGAGGAAAAGACCAAGATCCTCGTTTAAAAGAAAAAAAATCCCTGCAGCTTCTGCCATAAAAGACTGTTCTCCACCTGTGGGTCATCCTGGGCGATCACGGGACCAGGCAGCACCCTGTGCCCGCAGCCAGCAGATCCCAAGCCGGGCATCCCAGCGCCGGGGCTGCGGCCGACCTCCGTAGGTCGAAGGGCGGCCGCCCACGCGGCAGCGCCTGGGCAAGAGGCTTAGCCAGTGTTATACTGGCTTCGGATTTTCTCCCCTCTTCCAGCATTTAGCAATTCCCGGCTCGTCTCCTCCCAGCGCCGCCCGACCGAAATCCGCGTTTTCACCCCCAAAGACGGGCGATAGCGAAACTTCGCCCCGCGGGCCGCCTCCCGCCCAGCCCAGGGCAGCAGCGGGCGGCCCCGTCGGGGCGCGGGGGATGCGCGGCCGGGACGCCTTACCCGAGACGTTGAGGCGGCCGCCAAGGAACCAGCGGGCGGAGCCAGCGGGCGCGCAGGGCTGCCAGGCCGTGTGGAAGGGACTGTCCCAGCGCAGCCACCCCCGCGCCGCGTCCGCCCAGAACCCGGCGGGGTCGCGGGCCGCCCGCTCCCTCCAGGCCCGGTACTCGCCAGGCGGCAGCGCCCCGCGGACTCCCGCCTGGCTGCAGCAGCTCTGGGCCGACACCGGGACCCGGGCCTGGAGGCGCAGGAGGCTTAGGGCGCGCAGAGCCCGCGCTCGGGCGGCCGCCAGCGCCATGAGGACACAGCCTGGAGCCGTGGCCCCGCCGCCCCCGCCTGGACCGGGTGAGCGAGAGGGAGCGAACGAGCGAGCGAGAGAGACCGCCTGCGGGGAGGGGCTGCCCCAGCGGGGCGGCTCCGGGAGCGCCGCACTCCGCACACCCCGCAGCCCCGGGGGCACCCTGCGCCCAAGGACAGCCTGGACCAGCGACACCCCGCCCCCAGGGACACCCTGCCCCCCTGGGAGCACCTCGAGAGATACGCCTGCACCTGGAGGGAGAGACCCAGCACTTTCCTCTGTGGGGATATAACCTGCAGGGATGTGCAGGCAGGAGTGCACCCCTGTTCACATCCTCACTGCCACAACAGGGGTGCCCAGACACAGCCAGGCACTTAAAACATAAAAAGCAACTCTCGGCACACATGCACGCTGTCGTATCTACAGCTGGTGTCCATCACCACGCCCCCGGACGCTGAGCACAGAGTGAGCACGGCCAGTGGCACAGTCCTCATGCGCAGGCAGTACTTGTGCTCGTGGGTAGGTGGCAAACACATTGTGCCCTCGTACCCCACCATATACACTGCTGTCATAACCTTGTCCCCTCTGCTCAAAATGGGGTGTCTCTAAGCGGGGTACACATGTAGTTTTTTGCTTCGCAGCCCTGCAAGCACCATCGTTACCATAACGTGGTTTTGGTATCGCAACCTTTTGCTCCATAGTAATCTAGGGATCAGATTTCACCCCGACATTATGGTGCAAACCATCAACAAGGAGTAACAAGGTTTTACAGCAGGTAACACAGAGCTTATTCCTTGTCCATAGCAGAGACACGCTCTTTTCTGGCATGAAGAAACTAATTTTTAGACAGCTTGGTCCAGCCTCCCAGCACGGAGTCTGAAAGCTCAGAGTAGCATGGTCTCAGCATCCTTAAGGAGTACCAAACTACCTGAGCACCAACTCTATTCACCCCCAGGGTTTGGGTAGGCAAAGCACATTTAAGATTAAAAGGACATTTCAAGATTAAAAACTTGAAGTAACTCTATATGCTATGAAGCTTCTCCTGACACTGGTAGAAACAAATGGTGTTTTTCTGTTCTAAAAATATCAGCAAGCACTTTTTTGTGTGTGATTTTTGTGTGCTATTTTACTAACACTGCTGAACTTTTCCTCTGTGTTTTATAGGTAACAAGCAAGAATAAATACAATTTTAATTTCCTTGTAAAGTTGGCTTTAGCACATGGCTGCTGTAGTTCGATATTACTTCTTTGTGTTTTGACTGTCACTTTCGGTTTGCCCAAGCCCTAAATTCCAAGCAGCAGCACGTGTGCCACCTGGTGCCAGACAGGGGCACGGAGAGCACTTCAGCTTTCACTTGGTTTGCCCAAGGATTGCTCAAAAGTTTTCTATCAAAGATGACTTACATGCAAGTCCTGCCACTTTCAGGATTTCAGAGGAATGCTTTTCACGAAACAAGCAAACGAGATGTCAAAAAAAGAAAGCATTAATTTATATTATTTGGCCTTAAACCTTACCTGCTTCATTTGCAGACCTTGAAATCTGGGAACCCTTCTCTGGTTTTCTTCCACCAAGGCTTATTTTCCTTTTCTACCAGTAAGTTTTGTTTTGCTCATGATTCACCAGAACATCCCCCACTCTCAAATTTTGGCTGCCTTTTTCCTCAGAGAAAACCATGGCCAGCAGCAACACAACCCAAATCCAGTCTGATCACCCCATTCAGATGGGTTGCTGAACCCAAGCACAAGCCCAAATCTCCTTTCTTACTTCAAAAAGAGATGAGGAGAGGGGAAAAGAGTCCCTGAGATTTTTCAATGCCTACTTGTTCTACCTATGACTTTCTGAACAAGTGAGTGAAAGCTGACATCAGGCTGTTGACTTTTTGAGAACCAAGGGGTGTTACAGCAATTTTCATTTTTAAGTATTCTGAGCGTGCCAGGAAAGGCTGGTTCTGGATAAAAGATAGGTCACAGAATTGCTTCCTGCATTCACTATGTCTCTCTCCATTCTTAGGGCCCTCTGGCATTATGGAGTCCCAACAGGAATACTGGCATTCTCAGCTCTGGAGAAGCCTGGTGACAGTGATCTGGAAACGCCACCTCTGTGTGGCAACTTCCAATGGCTTGTGGCTGCCGGGGCAGAAGAAGTCATTCCCTGCTACAGCCAAGCCTCCTGGCACAGTCTCCTAGACCAGCCAGGGAATCTCACTGCCCTGCAGGAGATTTTAGCAGGTAATAGGCACAGCTGCTGAATAGCTACAGATCTTGGCGTGGATTAAGGGTCTTCTGTGCTGGTGTCATGGCAGGAACTGATGAGCAATGCCAGTAGTGGGTCGAGAAGGGGCTGAGATTTCTGCTGACAGAACTATAGCAAAAAAAAAAACTTAAAAACCCAAACCCAAAACCCCCCAACTTTCCACATATTTCTACTACTATTCTTAACTGCTACCAGCAGTTACTTATTGGCCTCATCTTTGATTCCTGTCAATATATAAAAGACTTACTCAATGAGGTGTTTTGTTTCCCAATTTCTCATCCCCCTGTTTTTCCCTTAATGACCTAAAAAAATAAATAGTAAAGTTGTGAAATCCACAACTGTCACTTAGTTGTCACTGATCTGCTCCTAACTGTCCTTTCCAGTGGTCTTCTCACATAGTGTGCACACAGTTGATGTCTGACTCCACAAAGAAAGTCAAGGCCAGGCAAAATCACCATCACAGAGCTAACTAGATGCTGGTCTGTGTTAGAAATTTTCCCAAGTCACAATGAACCCAGATTTTAATATTTTGATCATTTTCAGCTACATTTCTGCCTGCAGATTAAATTGGACATGTTTCCAGGTGGCTGTTCTAGCAGGTTTCTATGCCCATTCAGCTCCATCTGCAGAAGAGCAGGCTTAGAGGGAAGTTTAGACCAAGGATGAAATGAAGTTAAAATGCAGTTGCTCAGATACCACTTTAACAGATCAGCATGGACCTTGTGTCCAAAGCAACAGGAACTGCAGCAGGTTTGGAGGAGCTGAGTACCTGAGCTAATCTGGAATGTAAATCTTTGTCAGATCTGCTCACATCTGGTCACACCTGAAACAAAGGTCAAAACTGTGTGAAAAATGTAGATTTGCTGCACGTCCATTTATGAATGTGTAATAAATGCCCAATGAGTGACAAGGGAGAAAAACAATACTTCAAAATATCCAGATAACTAGACTGCTTTTATACAGGCCAGGCCATCAGCTGTCCCATTCTTAAGAATTTTCTGCTCAAGACTGGATTTCAGACCAAGGGGATCCAGTGCTGCTGCTGACACCATCAACACAGAACTTCTCTCCCCATTTGGCTCCTCTCCTGCATCAGCAGCCCACACAGAGTTTGCTATCTGCTTCGTTCCAGAAAATCCTTGCTGATGAATCTCCACATCACACTGGCTTCTCTTTAGGCAGCCCTCAGGTGGACTAAAGGCTCCAGCATCAAACCCTTCCATCCCCTCCAGCTTGGTACCATTGCTCAATCCAATTTACTGCTGGGTCTGTGCTTGGTGCTCCACCAGCACTGTGAAAGAGAGATCTGAAGGATACTGAGAAGTAAAGATGACCTCTTGGGGAAAACCATCTCCCAGACCTCATTTTGGTTTGCCCACTTCCTTTGCCTCTCAAACTCAGCACCATGAACCATTGCTTGGGAATACAAGTGGTGGGGTCTTGACCTGCAGCACAGAGAGCCCACATGGCAATTGCCAATCATCTGTCAATCATATACCTGGAATGACAGGAACCTTGGCATGAGGTGCAGCTGTGGGTGTCTTAACCCCTGGAACCTGCAGGATGAACTGCTACAGGGCTACAGATTCCCTGCAGTCTCTGTGGAATGCTTCCACTGAGCAAGTCCTCAATGCAGGGGGCTCCAGCCAGTGGAGGAACGTTGTCGGGGCCTGGTAGCCCTGTTTTCCCTGATCTGAGTGGCTGGGGGTGGCCAGGGTTGTGCTGGGTCTGCCTTGGCACAAGCATGTCTGTCTTGTCACAACAAATCCACTCGGGATTTTGGCCCAAAGGGACAAAATTCCTCCCTTTGGTGGGGGGAAAAGTCTTGGCCAGGAGATAATGTCCCACAAGGGATTGGGGAGCACAGCAGCGCTGTGGAAGCTGGTGTGACATCCCACTCATAAGACAGATGGGAACTTCCATCTGTGGATCAACACCAAGCTGGGTCTGATGGGGACCCTGATGGGGACAGAGAGAAGGCACCAGTGTGTCGCAGGGAGGGCTGGCAGCAGTGTCCCTTGCAGCATGTTTTGTGAAGCTGTGTAAGGCACAGAACAGTGCCCATCCACAGTTTGGGATAGAGGCATGAGGACCAGCTGGAATATGGGTGATCTGCCATGAAAAGGGAACAAGAAGGCACAGTCATGAGTGTTGCACAGCACACCTGCAGGAGCCACATGCTTATCTGTGCTTCAAGTACAATGTGATTTGCAGTGAGCTGGAGCAGGGAGAATGGCACCTCTCTGGAGCAGGATCACAGCTGTGCCTCTGAGGGTAGGGGAACAGGGAAACTGCCCAGGGACAGGCACACTGCTCAGCTGCACGCAGGGACAGGCTCACTTGTCTAAGCCTTTTTTGGGTGCTGCACCCAGCTGTGAGCTGCTGGGCTTGTTCCCAGCTCTGGCAGGGCAAGATCTGGCCCTGTATGGATGGGGAATGGTTCTGATCCTAGCAGTGCTGTGTCCAGGCCAGTGCTGGTGGTGCTGGTCCTGGTCCCAGTGTAGTGTCCTGTCCAGACTGTGGTGATGCTGCCACTTGCAGTGCACCGTAGTGCACTAGTCCCTTGTTGGCCCTGGTCCCAGAGGACTGGAGTAAAAAGCTGCAGGCCAGCACTGCTGGGGCTGACTCCACTGCCAGCACAGAGCAGCGCTAGGGCCACAGTGGTGAAGCTGCCGGTCGCTGTGCAATGCAAAGTCCAGCCTCAGGCAGATGTGCTGGCTCTGGCCTTGGTCCCAACAGTGCAGTCACCCGGCCCTGTGCAGACTGACAGCGCTGGCCCCAGTCCCACGCCAGCGCTGATGCCACCAACACAGAGGTGAGCACCAGTCCCCGTCCTGGCAGGGCCCGTGATCACGCTGGCACAGTCGATGGTGGTCCCGTTCCCGGTCCCAAGGCGGGGCAGCGCCATGCCGGTCCTGTTCCCGGTCCCACGCCAGTGCGCTTTCCAGCAGGCGGAGTCGCGGAGCGCTGCGGTGCCCAGCCGCACGTGCCGCCAGTCGGTGCCCAGCCGC
>VZTT01031982.1:17137-30395 GCA_013400855.1 Buphagus erythrorhynchus | reverse complement strand
CGCCGGGCCGGCGGCACCGCGCCCGACGAGCCACACTGACGGGCGTGGGACATGCACTGCCTGTGCCGGCCGCAGCGAGAGGCGCCGGCGGCGGCGGGGCCAGGTGAGCTAGGCCTGGCCGGGCCGGGCCGCGGCGGGCACGGGCGGAGAAAGGAGGGAGGGAGGGACCGTCCCGCTAGCGGCTTGCGAGATGCGGGACCCGGGACCGCACCGGGCCAGGCCGCGCCGGGGCTGCGCGCGAAGCACTGCGGGAGATGTAGTTTAGCGCCCCATCCGGCGTCTCCAGCCGAAGGGAGAGAGTCCCGCGCCCGGGACTCGGGTTCCCAGCGTGCCCTCGGGGGTGGGCGAGCCAGCGGCGGAGTGACGGCCCGGTGCCACCAATGAGAAGGTGGGCCGGGTGGGGCGAACCAACTGCCGAGAGGGGCGGCAGAGAGTGGGGGGGCGGCGTGCCGGTAGCTGCAGTGCAGGGGCGGACGCGGCCACCTCCTCGGCGGGGGGAGGTGAGACGGTCCGAGGTGAGGGCAAGGGCGGGGCGGGGGCCCGGGCAGCTGCCGCCTCTCATCGCCCCTCGTGCCCGGACCGGGGGTCGCGCCGATGCCCGGGGCTGCCGCCGCGGGAGGGGCGTGCTGTGGCCTAGATGCGCTGTGCACGGCAGGGGCGGGGGCGCCCCGAGCCTGGAGAGGCTCCGCCGGAGGGAGCGGCCCCGCAGGGAGATACCAGGGACCGCCGGTCCCGGTGTCGGGTGGGGGCCGAGGTGCGAAGGCACCCGCGACCTTGTGCTGGGCCGGGCTCTCGGGAAACCCGCGGAGGGTGTCGGCCCCTCAGGAAGTCAGGTGCGGCCCGGGGCTGGGCACGGCATCCTGCGCGCGGCCAGCGGGTGCCTGCCCAGCCGCATGTGGAAAGCCAGCCCGCACCGGAGAGGTCTCTGGGGAGGGAGCGCTTCTGTCGCGTTACGCTGGGATAACTCCGTGGTGTTCGGGTTTTAGGCAGGAGGCTGAGAGTTTCGCCTCTTTGGCGGGGTGGAAATGCTGCTCCTGTGTGCGTGGCCGTGTCTCCTGAAGCTTTGGGGCTCAGAGTGTCCTGCTGTGGTGTCGGTACTGCTCGTGGTGCCCAAGCTGACATTGCTGGATGTGTCCATAGTCATTGTGCTTTCCCTGCATTCCGGGAGAGGAGGTATCCGGTAACCTGGGTCTGACCCACTGGGGACTCTAGAGATGAGCACCATAACCTTGACGTGCATCTAGGATTTAACGGAACCAGAACGCTGTACGAAGCACTGGAGTGACACTGTCGCAGCTACTTGCGTGACAAGTTCAAGACCCACTGTGGGTTTTGAGGCGTGGGGACTTCAATACCTGCTGGTATCATGTTTCTGAGCATTTCAAACGAAATCTATTTTGAATTTTCTTAGGCTTGCAAGGTGATTTGATTGATAGAAGGAAAGGTTTCCTAATTCTACCATTTCACATCGATTTCTTGTAATGTCACTGAAAATGTTGCCTTTTAGCAACAAATTTCTCAGTGAGTCATAACAGAGATTTTCAGCCTGGGGACCTTCTATGAGTGGAATTTAGCCTCGTGTTGTGTTGTGCCACAGGGTGTGCTAATGCTCGCTCAGCTCGTAGGTGCTGTGCCCATACAGATACTCTGACTAAAAAGCGTCAGGTCTCACTCAGGAGTGTCAGTGTGTCACCACATTTCACTGTGCTGCCTTCTTTTGAGAGGATAAAGAGGGGCAGAATAGGAATGGTGTGTTAAGGTTCTGGCTTTTTTTCTTTTGTGTGCTACTAGAGCATCCTCATGGTGATATAGGTGGAATCAGAAACTTCTGAGATGTGCTGCTCATGCATGGTGTATGTGGTATTCACTGCCGTTACTGCTGTGTGCTTTTGCATGCTTTGTGATAATCTTATTCCTTCAGGAATAGCCTAAGTTCCTCTGGTGAAATAAAGCACTGGTCCTCAAGGGAAAAGTCAGATCCCTATCAATGTTCTTGGTCCTCCAGAAAGGAGTGTCTCTTGTGCTAGGAAACCTATTCCATTAGCCCCCAATGCTGGTGCTAGTGAAGTGGTGCTTATGGCCCATGTACGGATTTCCTTCCCTCTCCATCCCCTAGTGTTTGTTGGTGGAGGCAAGTGTATCTCTGTGCTGCAACAGGCAGTCTGGAGCTCTCCTCCAATGGACACAGTTGGCACTTGTTTTTCAAAGCAGGAATGATCAGATAGACCCAGGAAGAGCCAAATCCCTCTTTCTTCTATAACTTCAGTGTGGGAATCCCTTCATGCTCTTTCTTGCTCTCTGTTATGGAAAGATTGACACATTACTTTATCAGGTAGCACACTCTTCCCACATGGGTCTTGCTGTGGTCTCACCTCTTCAATTGTGTTCTTTCAGTTTTTTGCCTTAGTCTTATCTATGTGTGAATCAAATGTGCATGGTCCAGAAAAATACTTCAGGAGCGGTTCCTCATCCTGGGAAGCTTCTAGGTTAGATTTGTTTGCCAAAGCTCCATAGTGACCTTCCAGTGTCATTGATTCACTTTGAAAAGAGAGCAGAGGACAGAAAATAGGTCCTTATAGAGGAATAGGTGTTTATAAAATCTTCAAGGACTTTGTAAACTTCCTTCATTTTTAAGGATATGTGGGCTTCATTGGTATCTTCTGCTTTGAGCATTGCAGGGCACAGCCAAATATTTACTGGAGTGATTGTGGAAGCATTTGCTAAAACACTGTTTTAGCTCTGCTAGTTTACTGAGTGAGATACAGAGTGGACACAACCAGTGCTTCCCTCCCTTTTTCCATCAAAGATAACAAAAAAGTGGGTATTCCTCTGAAACATCATGAAATCCCCTTAATGTCATTGTGGGACACAATCCCATTGGAATAAATGTGAAGATTGCTTTGAGAGAGAGAAATAAAAAAGGCCAGCTATGAGATCTCCCTCCCTAGTCCAGAGGAAGAGTGGGAGAATCTGTTGGGTATTTACTGAAGCTTTAGGAATGAGAGGTGAGGAAGATGATGTGGCTTTTACATGTTGCATCTGAAAATTGAGACTCCCTTGCATGTGAGAGTTTCCCCAGCTATAAACTGGACAGTGGCAATTCTTGTTGGTCAGGCCAATCCATGGTCTTCTCCACAACAGTGCCCAGTGCCTGTGGATCTCACTGTTGAGAGCCACAGTAGTTATCCCCAAAAATATGGAAAATAATCTAGCAATAGCAAAGTGTCTTGGACATTAATGTATGAAGTTTTTTTTTTCACATTAACTTTTCTGGTTTTTTGGAGACTGGTGGATACATCAATATATTGGACTCGACAGGGAAAATATAAAACTGCCACAGCAGGTTTTTTCATGGGATTCACAATCCCTTGGTCCCTGTTGGTCTTACCCAGTCCTTCACTGTTTTCTGTTGGGCCTTCTCCACTACTCAAGAGCTGCACACATGGGAAAGGATCTTTTTTTGTAGTTGAGAAGGAAGATGTTGACAGTGTGATGGACTGTAGAGCTAATCAAATACGATGTGTTTGGAAACCCTTTGCTTTTGGTCTCAAGCTGTGTCATCTTTAATTTGGTGAGCAATATGAAAGGAACAAACTGGATCCTGGGCTGGCTCCAGCCGGGTAGGTGCAATGGAGAGCAGAGAATGCCTGTGGGAACAAATTTCCTCTTAGAAGAAATGAGGCATCTCAGCTTTCAGAAAGAGATCTGGTGTCAGCTGTGGCAGGTGGAAGTGGATTCCTCTCTGTCCATACAGCAGGAGATGTTGTCAGGCCCACTGTCAGCCCAGGAGCTTCCTGGGTACAAAGCTTTGGTGGCCTCCCACTCAGACAGGAAAAGACAAAGGGAGACTATGTCTGGTGAAAAGGTTTTGATCACAGGATCATAAACTCAGCTACTCAGGCCAAACCCCTGGATTGCTCCAGTCCTTTCTCTACTAGTGACCAAGAGATGATGCTCAGGGAAAGGGCTAAGAAGATGGGCACACTGTGCTTGCCCTGGTTACACCCCTTATCACCTTGGTGGCGCAGGATGCGGCTTTTCAGCCTTTTTATTTGTTGGCCTGAGTAATTTTCCATGTACACAAGGTGTGACCTGTGTGCTAAGAGCACTCTGTTGCAAAGCCTAGTTCTGCATTCCTATGTGTTTTCCTCTCTTTTATATGTGTTTTCCTCTCTTTTAGCCAGTTACTGGTTTTAGAGAAACTTTAGTTTTATTCTGGAACATAATTTCCAAGGCCTTTGGCCTGATACCACGTATATCTGTGTGCTTGTTGAGTCTTCCTAAAAGCACCTTGTCTGTCCTAATAGATCTATAAATAAGCCTGTGACTTAGTTTAATTTTTAATCTTCAGTTTTCTAAACATATCTGTTGTGGAAGACTGATTTTCCAGATCCTCTGCAGGGCTCTTCAAAATAAACAGGAGCCAAAAGTCCTTGGCATCTTCTTTCTGATCTTTCCTTCAGTCTTTCTATTTCTTATCTGTCTATCATTTAGCATTTGGCTGGGTCGCCTCTGGTCACATATGGGTAGAAAATATGTAGATTTTATCCATAAGAATTTACTTAATCTCTTTTACATCATCATGAAAAAACATCATCACTTGGAATAATTTGTACTGTTTCTTCTTTTGTACACATCTTCTATTCTAAAAATCTTCTGTTGGCACAGCAAGTCAGAATTAAAATGAAATAGAGGTTGCTCTGGCCAAAGAATATTCTTTCTCTCTTTCTCTCTTTCTCTCCTCTTTCTCTCTTTCTCTCCTTCCTCCCTTCCTTCTTGAAGGTGATACATTTCTGTTAAACAAAGTGGAAGTATTTTTAGGTTATATTTAAAATTTAAAATTTCATCTTGGTAATATATCCTGATCTGCATGAGAAAAGTAAAGTTCCCCATTGCCTCCTGTTTCCTAAAGGCACAGACCATCTGTTCTCACATGGCAAGTCACTGTTGCTGCTTTATTCTGGTCTGATGTGGTAGCTTTACTATTACATTTTTTCCATTTAGCCTTGATACAAAATTATTTCTTTATCTCCTGTGAGTCTGTTTGTTTTGTAGTATATAGTACTCTTTCTCCCCTGGAGTGACCTGACCTTTTTCTGTGTACCTTTTCCATGGACCACTGGAGAATGTGCCTAGGTGGCCCCGTGTCACCCTTGAATCCATTCATCCCTGTTCTCTACCATACCTCTGAAACCTGTTGCATCTCTTTGGTTTTTTGTATAATCCTGAAACTGCTCTTTCTTGTGTGTATGTGATGTTTCTTCTAAAATTCAGCCCATTTTTTCCCTAAGCTTGTAGTTATTAGTGAGAAACTGCCTCCAGCACCTGCTGTGCCACTCCTGCCCCTGACTGGTCTATAGCTTCTTGACATGCAGCTTAAATTCTTGGTACCTGTTCTGCTCACTGAAACAAGGGTATGGTGTAGCTGTCCGATACTTTCACCTTCATGGAGGCATCAGCACAGTGCTTCTCTTGATTGGACAGCCTAATAAATTGTCTGGCTTGTTTCCCTCATTTCATGAAAGTTGCTTGTTTGCTTCCTCAGCCAGAGAATAGAAGTTACCTTTGTGGTGGCATTGTATTAGGAAGCTTAGACTTTGTGGTCTAATTACGTCTTGAATTATTTAAACAGAATCTAGCTGCATTAGACTTCTAAAATTTACTAGTTTAGGAGTTGTGCAAGTAATTTATTGAAACTAACTGGTTTCATTAAATTTTATTATCCTTGGGGAAAAAAAAATAAAAAAAGGTTGGCCTCAGGCAGAGTTACTCCAGTGTTTTTAAGCAGAAGGGTCTGAATCCTGTGATCTCACAGAAGGCCAAGAGCTTCCTGCTGTGAAGACAAACACAGAGCACAGCTTGACTGAAGCTGAAATGGATCTGAGGTACTGCTCCTCTGTTGTGCTGCCACTTGCATTTGACTGACCCTACGGTGAACCAATTGAGGAAGCTCTAAGCTCTAAGCCAAGGAAATGCCCTTATTTATTAGGAAGAGGAATAGTTTTTCTGCTAGTACAGGTCACTGAACCCATGGTGGCCCATGGTGGAAGCCTACATTCACGAGTTCGGAGCTGGGAGGAGAGAGGGGAACTGTTTCTCTTCAGGCAGATGTTTAGACTGGCTAATTAGGAACCTGAAGCTGTGGATCCAGCATTGGGGTCTGTAGGATTTATGGGGTAATGTAGATAATATGGTCTAACAGTGCTCCCATTAATTCTCACCTTTCGTTCATTAGCGTCTAAGCGCCCAAAATGTGATTTTTGGGTGAGTGTTGGGTTTTTTGGGGTTTTGGGGTTTTTTTTTGGTGTTTCTGCTTTTAGTAAGATTGGCAGTAGCTAAAGCATGCCTTTTTAGAGGTGCCCAACCTTGATCTGAAAAGAGAATCCACCATCTTTCTTGTTCCAGATCCTGTCCTTAAGGAAAACACCCATGAAAAACTAATTTGCAGTTTTCAGGCTTCAGCTTCTAGTGGAAGGTGAGCTAGAATGTCAGAGCCCTTGAGTTTCTTAAATTTTCATAGTAGGGAGGTACTTCTCCACTACATTTCCTTGCTTTTTGGGGTTTCTTTAGGCTAAGTTCCATGCATTTTAGAGAGTTTAGTTTTCAGGTGGAAGGCACCTTCCAGCCTTTTTTTCTGATCCAGGATTTTCAGTAGCCATGAGGCATGGATTACTCGATGTTACTGCTTCTCACCAGTAGGTGCTTCTCTCTGTAGCAGTGCTCTGCTCTGTATGCATGACCTCTATGGCTTATTCATAGATGTCTAAGTGTGAGTTTGGTTGTATTAAGAAGCATTTTGTTGAAGATGCACTTTTTTCTTTCTGCTGTTCCCCATTTCTATGAAGAAATAAGGCGTGGTTGCTTCTCAAGCAGAGATGAGGCTGAGGAGGCTTTGTCCATTGAGCCAACAGGACGTAAAAGAAAATGTAAAAGGTGGAAATGCAAAGGACAGGTAGTCAAGTAGTTTGTCACTCTTGTGATAATTATCTGAGGGAAATGACAGGAGCCATTTGATTTCCAGGGCTCAGAGCTCTCTGGTTGCATAGGCCCAGCAGCCTCGTTTCAAGTCTGGTGGCAGCTCAAGAGCTGGTATTTCTGGTGTGCTTGTTGCTTCTTTTGCAAAACACATTTTCTTTAACCTTGCTGCCTGTGTTTCTGATTGGGATGAGATAATATACATTTTTTCCCCTTCCAAACATTCCAGGCTGGACTTGAACCAGTAATTGTTCTGTCTGTGGAGTATTTATTATTAGAAGCATTTACCAGGAGCCAGATTACTCTGGCAAGCTGAGCACAGAATGCACAATTACTCATTGCAGGTTGAGATAGGTTTTGAAAAATTGCTATGAGCATTGACCAAGACACATATAAAATTTACTTTTCCAATACTTTACTACAGCTATGAATAGAAAATCATTTTTACATTAAAATATGGCATAAGGTTCATGATGCTTTTTTATAGAAACAAGTTCTGACCATATTAGTTTTGTAATAAGAAATTCTCAGAATCCAGTTACTTGGCATAGCACTGGAAAATTAAGGATCAAAGTAAAAACATGGTTTATGACAATGAATCAGTCCAGAAGAACACATTTCAAAGTCTTGTTGGGAGTTTTACTGATGTGTTTTTTGATTGTGTTGGGGGTTTTGTTGGATTTTAGGGTTTTTTCCCTGACTCAACAAGCTGGTGTAAAATCTGATAGCAGAAGGAGAAGCCACATGCCTTAGTCATAAAGCTGCTTAACTCCACAGATAAAAAAAAAACTCCTGGATGGGAATCAATATTTTACATTTTCTGGGAGGGTCCAGGCAGGTAATGACAGTTGGGAACTAGATGGCATTCTTGGCACATGTGGAAATGGCTTTTATAGAGGCAGTCCTGACCAGCTTGTAGAGCTCTCCGTGATCTTGGTAACACCCTTGTTCCTTGGAAACTGACTCACATAGCCCTGCAGAAAGAAATTAAACAGATCGTGCCTGCATGTACAAGAGTTTTTGTATATTTTTCTAGGATGTTCTTGCATAGACTAAATATCACCACTGGAAGCAGTGCACAGACTGAGGGTGCACTATCCCAGGGATTCCTTTGTTGGAGGCTCTTCCTCAGAGGCACCAACTTGAGCTGTTACAGTACTGCTGCACCAAGAATTTTCAAAGGAAAATGAATTGACGTCTTTGTGGACTCTCGATGTGCTTTTGGGTTGGGTCATGTTATGGAAAGAAGGGGGATTTTTCATACCAGTGAGGAAGAGAGTGTGTAGTGGAGAGGAAATATGCAATTTGCTAGAATCAGTACAGTTACATGCAGAAATTGCTGTGATGCATTCCCAGCCCACACAAGAGGCACTATGGGAATCTGTAGTAATTACCCTCCCCAGTGTAGCTGTAGAGGCTGTGGCCAGGCAGCCTCTGGAACAAAGTGCTCTTGTGGCAGTGACCAGAGGCAAAGGCCAAATTTGATAGACCCCAGGACTATGTATAAGAAGGACTGTTCAACAGAAGAAGAGAGACAGTGGGAAAAGTGGGAAGCAACCCAAAGTGGTG
Organism: Buphagus erythrorhynchus; assembly: GCA_013400855.1. NCBI lineage: Eukaryota > Metazoa > Chordata > Aves > Passeriformes > Sturnidae > Buphagus > Buphagus erythrorhynchus. The sequence continues at coordinate 21,851 of VZTT01031982.1, read as the reverse complement.
ATGGACTAGGAACAATTGAGGTAAAACCAATTCTGCCAAAGAAATATTTAATCACTTTGGCTAAATGGTTTTGTGATAAAGCCCCATGCGGAACAGAGGCAATAGCTAACAAAGTAAAAAAGGTGTGGATGGCTACAGAGAATAACAAACTCTCTTTGGAAGGTGTTTTGCTAACAGAAATTTAAATCTCAGTGGAGTCCAGCTTACTGGATGGATGTGAACACTTCACCTAGTATGTTTTCTGTATGCACAAAGAGTTCAAGGAGCAGAGTAAGTGTGCTCAGTGGTATCTATCCACTCCACCTGAAATAGAGGTACATTATCTACAGCCTGGAGGTGAAGTGTTAATTAAGGCATTCTTTAGGAAATCCAAATTAGAACCTGTGTGGGAAGGTCTGTGTACTGTTTTATTGTGTTCCTAGATTGCTGTTAAAAGATTTAGGTAAGGAAAATTGAATATGCCATTATCACATCAAACAAGTAGTGATGATCAACCAGTTGATAAATGACTGGCTTCTGAGAATCCTTCATGCTTTTGTATTGGGAATCACTTAAGTATTTGTGCACGGGAATCTGTAACCTTGGATTCTACCCTGTGGTAATCTTTTAATAGTTTTAATTCTGTTAAGTTTGTTATTTGTAATAATGTTGTAGAAGAACAGTGGTTCAATGCCTCAAAAATGTTTTCTTTTTCCTTTTACTACATTAGGAGGTGTGCTTAATTAAGAGAAAGGAAGAACTGTTGAGGAACATATCTGGTGCAGGTAGCTGGGTGTGCAGCTGCAGTGGGAGGTGGAGATTGTGCCCTGGATGGCAGGAAATGTCTGGAGGCCCAGTCAAGGGACCATGAACTGGTGCCCCACCCCTTTGCCAAACAAAGGGCATGGGGACATGTAGGGCTGGCTGGCTGGTTCATCCAGACACTTTGTGGAACCCAAATAAAACAGGAGAATACCCCAGACCAAATATCCCCATTTACCAAGAGGCACGTGCAAGGGGCACCAAGAGCATGAGAGGAACACAGCCTGTGAGGGCACAAAAATCCAGTGGTGCAGTGTGGCTCCTGTATGGTCAGACTGAAAGTTTCCTTAGCCAGCTGTCTGCAAACTAAAAAGGGATTAGACAGAGCAGAGAATGAAACTGTAGATTTGCAGGCAGCAGAGGAAGGATGAACCTGCTCCTCTGAGCATGCTCCAACCAGGGGGAAGAGTTCCTTACAAAAATCAGAAAATGGTTACAGAAGAGCTGTAGAGGGATGACTTAAGTGACTAACAGTTGGCGTGATTTGTCATGTTTTTGTCAGTCCCAGGAAGCCTCTATTGTGTAATAACAAATAGAATATCTGTTGTGATCAGCACTGGGCTTGAAGACTGAAAAAATTTTGTCCCATTTAGTCTCATTTAGTCTGACATAATATCAGTGCAGCAACTGGCAGTTACCCCACTTGTGCTAAATTTTTATTGTGAAAGTGCTTGGTAATATGAAGTCTGCATGGCAAACCTATAAATACATTAATTTTCCTAGCAAAATACCTTGTCTTCCAGAATTTGAATCAAATTATGAAATCTCTCATCAGGAACTTACTGTTATGTTCTTAACCTCTAAATAACTTTTTGACAAGTTTATTTAATACTTGATGATTATGGTGACTGCATCTATAATAAAAATTTTTGAATGGGTAAGATGAACACATCTTTCTCTGGAACAGAGGTTTAAAATGATTGATCTCAGGCTGTGAGCCCTTTAATAACCTGATATAATAGGTTATAACAAGACTGTTGAGCAACAGATGTTATCAGTTTGCTGTGTGCCCGAGTGCTTTTTTCAAGATAAAATCCTGTTCTCCAAGAATAAGGACTCAAGGAAAGTCCTGTTAACCACTCTGAAAACTGACTTGGAATGGCCACATTTGATGGAAGATGAATAACAGGCTTTGCACAAAAGCAGAGAGAAGGGCGAATACATGCCTGATGGGACATTTTGCGTTACCTGAGGATCTGATCACACTCTGGGCCAGGATCAGGTGATGACAACATACCCCTGTGTGTCAGGCATAGGTTGAGTCTGATATCATAAGTACAACCTCTGTTTAGTTCTTGCTTTTATTTAGATATATTTGTTTTGGCTGCCAGCAGACTACTCAAGCTTTTCAGTAGTGATTTATATTGATTTTGCAGGTACAGATACCTAAGCTGCAGTTAAATGTTCATTGTAAGCAAACCATGTTTGCCTGTTAAATTAGTGGAGGTTGAGCTGGTTATGATATCAGAGGGATTTCCTGGAGTTGGATTTAATGTTCTGCTTGTTTCAAATTTGGAGCAACTCTGTCAAGGAGATTGGTGGAAGATAACAGACTTTCCTTTCAAATTATCCTGCTCCCCATTGTTTTGCTTTTACTGCTGAGATGTATTTGGGGAGGATTAGGATCACATAAACCCCTGGCAGCGTAGGCGTGCTTATCTGTGCATTCCTAATGATTTGTTGTCATAATTACCTGTACTGATTCTCCCTGCAAATAGGTGGGTTTGGCACAGAAATTACTGGTGTATCTGACTGCTCTGTAATGCATGTGAATGCAGTCTCTTGGCAGTGTGATATTGTTTGTTTGGGGGTTTTGTTTGATTTCCTCTAGTACTATGCTGTTACTTTCACTGTGCGGGCAGTAAAAATTCAGTTGGCTGTTCAACTGGCTGGCTATAATAATGCTCTCAAGGTGCATCTGTTATCATGTTTAATATGTATGTTCTGCTCAGTGCAGCCTCATGTTAGCAGAGAATCTGGACCTTGATTGATTGCAGTCTGTCTTGATTGCAGTATTTTTTGTTTGTTTTTCCCAGTCACTCCTTAATGGTCGTAAACCACTTGAAGATGAAAAACAATCCCAGCATCTTAAGCAACCTCACCTTTAGATGTTTTGATTTTTACAGAAGTAAAATGCTGTGAACACCAAGTCCAGAATTTCTAAGGCTGATGCCATTCCCTGCCTATGAGAAGAATATGTCACAGAGGTGGCTTTAGGCTGCAGCTGATAGGAGTTGAGCCTGCTCTCTAAGTGGGATTTGCTGCAGCAGGGACAGGCAGTGAAGGAAGATGTATCTTCAAGAAATAATTCAGAACCTTATGAGCTCCTGCTGTCAGACGTACCCTAACAGTGCATGGCTTGTTTTTCATTGCTGTTTCAAGTTCAGCAGGGAGTATGGTGTTTTCCAGTGCTGGGGGGCTGTTAGTCCAGTGCACTGTATATTTTTTAATCAACTTCTTTTCCTGTACTGTTATACACATTCCTACCCTGATAATAGAATGCTAGTGTATGGTACGAAGTTTTAAGGGTTTTTGTTTGTTTCAATATGAGTGATTTATTTTTTATGGTTGGTATTGTGTGTTGGAAGGAGATGATGTTGGAAAAACAGTGAGGGACACTGCTGCCATTAACTGAGCCCCAGTGCTGCTAAGCAGTGGCACTCGGAAACTCCACTGGTTTTTGTTTTCTTACTTCTAAGCATTCTCAGTCCTACTTTTTATGTTCTCATTCCCCACCCCATCTGTTTCATTCAACAGCTAAACACAGCGAACAGCTAAATTGTGCTTAAATTCTATTTAACCAACTAGTTTTTTGTTATTCCTCCCATGCAGGTATTGGACAGGGAGATTGATCTGATTTCTAGACTGCAGTTTTTTGGGCGGCTTCTTTTGGTTGTGCAGTTATCCAACTTTGTCTCACCTGAAAAAAGCTGTAGTTTACATCACTGTTCCATAACACGTCTGAGATCCGCTCTTAAGGATGATCATGCTCCTAAGGTGGTTCATGGTGGGGAATTTGATCAAGTCAAGAGGGCCAGGGTTTACAGCAGTCTAAATTGTTCTAATTTGTAGACTTCCAGAGGTAAGGATGTGTCCTGAAATTAAGTGGGATATTGCAATTCCTCCACAGTGAGGTTAAGACTCTAGTAAGGTGGTGAGAGACAGAATTCCATAGCTTTGACCTGGTGTTTAATAGCCACATCATAGTTGATGAGATTTGAGCTTGATGTTTGTGTGAGTGTGGCTGTATTTTGAGCACTCCAACTGTGGTATAATGGGACTGAAGCAAGCCAACATAGAAATTCATTAGGAATTCTCACAGGGTGTGCTTGGTATTTATAAGTTTGATTTTAAGAATGCTACAATCTTGTAAAATGAGGAAATATTTTTTCCAATAAAGCTGTTTAAAATTTTGCTTGTGTGAAAGAGAACCTTGTAAGATAGATGTTTGGGCTGTGTTTACGAGACTTTTTCCATTGATTCTTTATTTTCTGTTCTCTGACTACCTTAAAGAGCTAAAGAAGACATATATATTATGTATACACTCCTGCTGAAAGTACCTCACCAAAACACAAGTTGAGCCATACTGAGTCATACCACAGGTCCATCTAGGCCAGTATCCTGACCTAAGTTGGCCAGGAATGGGTATCTAGGATAGAGAATAAAAGCTGGAAAGGCATATAAAATGACTCCTCAGACTGCTTGCCACTTTCAGTGAACTGGTGAACATGGGTTTTTTTGCATTTCTTTTATTATAAACGGCAAGACTAAATTTATAAAGCTATCAAGTTTCTATGTTTATAAAGTTTATATAGTTGGCTGAAGGAGATATCAGTATGGAAGAGCTGATTTCACATTTCTTCATGCTGAGATTGGCCAAGAGATGGAATTTGGTCCTACTGTTGTCACCGTT
>VZTT01031982.1:0-17129 GCA_013400855.1 Buphagus erythrorhynchus | reverse complement strand
CCGTTTATTACTCAGCTGCTTTCCTTTGTGCTTCACTTGCTATTTCTAGGAAGGCAGTTTTAGAGTATCTTAGGCTTGCTTAACTCCCTTGCATGACTTCATGGGACAGGAGTACAAGAATTTCTTGACATCCTGTCCATTTCGTACAGGAAAAGACAAACTGAAAGTTCTTGTTTTCACAGTCACTGTACTTTAAATTATGTCTTTTTATATTCAGTGGTCAATACATTTTAAAGGTAAGGAGAATGGTGCAGTGTCTGGGTTTAAGATGCTTGGATAGCATTTAACATGCAGAAATGATGCTCTCTGCTGTGTACTGAGGAGTAGAGGTACTGCCTTACCATTTTCCCACTGGCCATCTCTTTCCTCTTCTATGCTGATGGTTTCTGCACAAAGGTATCTTCATCCCTTCCTTTACCCCTTGTGATCCTCCTGGCTTTTTAGGTTAATGTGTTACGTCTTGCTATAGATGTAGGTAATGCTTGGCCCATAGGCCTGAGCATGTTTCTGCAGTATTTGTACTACCTCAGGAATAAAGTTTGGATTTGTGCTACTACCGTGGTCTAAAACAGCTTGGAATTTGTTTCAGACTATAATTAAATTGGCATTTGCTTTGGCTGCATTACTCTAGCGATACCAGAGCATATCTGTAAACTTGGTTCTGTAATTCCATATTGCCAAATGGCTGTTGTTCATGGTATTACCCAGGAGGATTTTATTCTATTTCAAAGCTAGATTCCTTTAAATAACAGACATGATATCTTTGTACACATGTATTAAAATTTTGATAAAGGAAAGTGGAATAGTGCACCAGGGAAAGTGATTGTACCTTGCCTGGCTTTGAGTGCTCATGGACGTATATGCTCAGTCTCTACTCTAAAATTATTCCTTGGGATTACTTTCCACCACAGTCACCAGACTGAAATCCTACTATGCACGTGCATCGCTAAAGTGATGAAGTGATAAAATGAAGAGACTTTCAAGAGTAGGGAGGGGATACTTACTTCTGTGTGAATGTTTGTAATACTAAAAGTTTGGGGCAGTGTATAATTAACTAACTTTTCTTTAAATACCAGAAGAAAAGCCAGCATTACGGGAGATTTTTGCAGGGGTTCTCTGTCCTGTGCCTCCTGAAGTGATGTGCAGGGAGGTTATGTGCTCAGCGCTCATTGGTAGTTTAAGGGATGGCCAGTTCAGGTGTTCTGGTGAGCATAAAGGAACTTGGAAATGGCACTCCACTTGCTCATTAGAAGAAGCACAAATGTGCTGCCAAACACAGCAGGTACTTTCTCTTACCAGTTTCTTACTTCAGTACCTGATGATTGAAAGCACAGCTACCCCATACAGATGCAGACCTCTTTCAGTGAGAATTCTGAACATTTTCCAGCACCTTTCCTCTGAATCTCTTTAACACCCAGTTTTTTATTTCTCTTCTATCATTTTGATTGTCCTTTAGCAGATGTTGGATTGAACATTTCTCAGCAGCCCTCCTGCTGAGTTAGTCTGCTGCTCTTTTTTTTCATGCAGTTATCTTTTATATCTGGAATGAAATCTTCTTTTGTGAAGATTTTTATAAGATCTCTGAGATCTTTTGTTCATGTCTTGTTTGATCATCCTTTGTCTTGCACTTTTGACATACTTCTATCTGCTGCTTCCTTGTGCACGCTACATGCTGTATTAAAGAGAAGAATCCAGGCTATTAAGTAACGCAGTAGCACAGTGAGNNCTCTCAGTCCTTTTATTGCTAGGGAATGAGTTCTTTTCTCTATTTGAGCTCATAATTAACTGGTAACTTTTTTCCCTTTTTGGTGGACCTGAAGAAATGTGATGGTTGAATGACCAGCTCCAGTATTTTTTAAAAATTTGGTATTTATGTTGTTAATCTAAGTCTGCAACCAGACTGCTACAGTAACACTCCTTTTTAGAAAGGAAAGTATTCATATTTTTGTGGAATGACAACAGAATTCCCAACTTCTATGCTTAGTAAAAGACCTGGCCTACTTCTAAAGCCAGTAAAATATCTGAGCAAGATCTTTTATTAGGCCTCTTTCATTCATTTTCCTCTAGGAAAGCTGAGTTAATGTGTTTCTGAAAGTAATTTTTGCAGATTTATAACAAGAAGTCCTTAAAATTAATATCAACATAGGCTATCTGGATCTCCATGTGAAGGCAGGAAAAAGGGGCAAGATGAACACCACAGGCACAAGTTATCTCTCTGTATTTTAATTTGATCATCTTTAGCACTGTGTGTAGGGTAGGAGGAGGACTAACACCTGGCTGAAGCCTTTTCTAACCTTCCCCATCTGCTCTGCTTGGCTGTTCATTACAGTGATGTGTCTGTAACCCCGGCCCTGTACAGTCCTCCTACCCTATTCAGACTTTTAGGCTTATTAAATGCAATACCTGGCAAACTTCTGATTTGTGTTGGATGTCATCCAATGCAAGCCATAAAAACTGCTGAGGTAGCAGCTGCTCTGCTAAAGCAAGACTTCTTCACCTGGTAACAGTAAGAGCCCTTGCAACATTTTGGTGTTGTATTCTCATTGCATTGTCAAGCCCAAAAGCCCTGGACTCTCCTGCATGGTGTAGCTGGTGATTGTCACGCTTTAGTTTGTGCTGCTGACTTGGAGCAGGGTTGTGTCTGTCAGGTTATGCATGGAGTGAGATCAGGTGTTTGCAGGGTGAGTTTGTCTTCTTTCCTAAGAGGCGGTTCTGATTTAGTCATAAGCAAGACCTGTGGAAATGCAGCATGTACTTATACTGCGACCTGTAATAATTTTGTCATTCATTCCCCCTGCCTCTTTTTTTTTTCCCCAGATAAATGGCTCATTTAAACTGGGAGCTACTGAAATACTCTCTGGCTGGCAAATGCAGTGCCTAGCAGCAGTCATCAAGGACGAACCAAACATGAGTGGTGGAGGGGAACAGGTGGACATACTCCCGACCAACTATGTGGTCAAAGATCGCTGGAAAGTGGTGAGTAGCTCTGGCTTTAATGGCCCAAACAGACCTCCTCGTCCTCCAGCTGCAGAAGCACAGCAAGTTCTCTACTTAATCCTGGCCTCTGGCAAACAACAGTGGAGTCGTAGGGTTTGACATGTTAGCAAGATGCTGCAGGAAGAAGGGTTTTAGAGTGGCATTTTCAGAAGGCTAAAACTGCCAAGGATTTTTAGGTAGGATTGAGCTGTTGCAGCAGATTGAGTAATGTTTTAGTAGGAAACTTAGATTTCAGGTTACTGTGGTAAAGAACACTACAGACATGACTATAAATAAATTGCATTACAATAAAATAATGTAACACCAAATGTTTTGGATTGGAATGTCAGCTACTTCAAGAGTCAGAAAGTCCATGATTAACTAACTAGTTCAACTTCTGTGTAAATTTATTAGGATACTTCTTAAAATTATATCACCATATGTTAAGTGTTTTAGTTCTTACCTCATCCATTGTGCAAGCTGGACAGGCTTTGCTTTTAAAATCCTGAAAAATCATTTAGATCTCATGTATACCATTGTCTTAATTTTGAACTGGGATTACCAGCACTCTCTGAATCACTGAACTCCCAGCAGAAGCCTCCCTAGTTTGAACTACAAGTGATTTGCAGTAGTAGCGCTGAGTTGTTCTTCATGGTGACTGGCTGTGGTACAGTGGCCCTGTGAGTTTTGCAGTGGAGTGTGCAGAGCAGAGGACTAAAGAAGCTTGGGACTCTGAATTCACTTCTGTTCCACGCTGTGGATGGGTTATTTTTCAGACAAAACATTATCCTTTCATTAGAGCCAGCCCTGTTCTTGTTGCTCCCCATTGCCTGTCTCTCTTCACTTTGTTCCAGCTTTTTCCACAGCGTTCACTTTTCTGTCTGGCCTATTGCTGAACAGCCTATTTATATTTAAGCAATTCAAACTGTTCTTCATTCTCCTGGCTTCTTGAGAGCAGATGGAGAAGCTTAGTTTTCTCTGTGATTAGACACCAAAATGGAGACAACCGCTTTGCCCCTCCCAAAGCTTTCTGTCACAGCTGAAGGAAAGCTTTGCTGTGCTCCTGCAGCTCTGGACTGGAGCACATGTACTTGGAGGGATGATCCATGGGCAGGTTAATTGACATATAGGACTTGAAACATGCCCTGTGCTTACCAATGTCTCAGAAAATAATGATTGCAGCTTTTGTCTGTCTCTCCCTGTACAAATGGAAATTTCCCCAGAGCTTGAAATCTGGTCAGATTTGTGCATGTTCTTTGCCAAGCTGAATTTCAGTGCTCTCCTGATGCCTTTGCTTCAGGTGCATGATTGCTGATACTCATTCCTCCTTAACAGGAGGAAGAACTCGTTTACATTGAGGGTGGCAGAGGATTGGAACAGGCTGCCCAGGGAGATTGTGGAGTCTCCTTCTCTGAAGACATTCCAAACCCACTTTGATGGGTTCTTGTGTCACTAGCTCTAGGTGACCATGTCATGGCAGAGGGGTTGGACTAGGTAATCTCCAGAGTCTCTTCCAACCCAAACAGTTCTGTGATTCTGAGATTCTCTGTTCTCCTTTACCTTGGCTAACTTTAGCTTGTACCATTCCCTATTAATCATCTTGGAGTTTCTCCTCCGTACACAGGAGTGCTAAAACTACTGTAAATGATGGGATTATTTTTGTAACGAAGTTTAAACAAAGTAACTTCATTCTTGGCAACAGCAAAACTCTTACAAGCATCAAAAACTCCAAATGAAGTATAAAATATGCTCAGTGATGCTCACAGGGAACATTTCAAACCAATTTTAAGGTTGGTAGAGGCACTAAATGTGAGATTCAATGCTTCATCATTTCATGAATCTGTGACTGGGGCCCACTAGAAGCTCTACCCACTAACTCTGCCTTAGAGAAGATAAAAATGTGCAGCTGTATTGTCAACAACAACTACTTCTAATTAGAAGAATAACCTTTTATGTTTTATAATGTCTTACAGTAGCCTTAAATACTGCAGTGAGGTCATTGCCCCACTTGAAGTCTCTGAGAAATGACATGACTTGCTAAAGGCTGTAAATAGCAATGAGAAGTCCTTTTTCCCAGTTCTGAGTAGAGCTGGGAATTTGACCATGTGCTAGGTGACTTGTGCATTCTGAACCTTCATTGAACAGTCATTTCCCCTACCCTGTGGAGACCTTGAAAGGCACTCCCACCCTGTTTCCCTGTTGGCCCCTATGTTCTAACCCCACCCTTGTGACACTCCCATGNCTGCTTTTTTACCTGCTTCACCTCCACAAGAACCCCAACTACAGCACCACCCCAAAAAAAAGAGTGTGAAGTGCAGACCCTTTCCTTTTAGGCAGGCCTTCTGTGCCTTCCCTTTGCTTTAAGCTGGTGTGGAACCAGTCAAAACCACGAGCTGTGGGGGGCTTGGAATAATCTGGAAAAACTATGAAAATACTTCTGNTCAAGTGACCGAGGAAAAAGGGACTGTACCTTAAAGTGAGCATACAGCTGTAACATCAGGAGTAGCATTTTTTCCTTTTGTCACAGATCTTTCTGAATCTAACCCAGAATGTGCCAGCTGTATGGTCCAGTCTTTGCTGTGGGTGATGGATGCTGCTCAAGCAGGTGTGTGGCATATTTATGTGATGCTGGGATGCAACTGCCAGAAGGTATTTTGTGTAATTTGTCCTCCCAGTGTCTCTGGCTGGGCATCTGCTTGAACCTTGTAGTTCTTAGTGCTGGCATACTTCCATTATTGAGCTGATTTCTAATTTTAGATTGGTGTAATGTATTCCTTGAATTCCTTTCCTCCTTTACTCCTTCGCTCCTTTCCTCCTTTCTGCTGGCTGACAAAGCTTTGACAAAGGAAGATGCTAGTTCTCTGCAGTTAACCTGTTGGTAGTTCATTTTCCTGTCACTCCAAGTCAGTAAAGTTTGGCTGTCTGACAGCAGTAATATTTTTGTTCTTATTTATGAAAAAGGACATGGACAGGATGTGCTTATGGTTTTTATCAAAATTTGTAGATTTAGGAGTATTCTTTTTAGTTTTCTTTATTTGCAGATATTTTTGATGCTTTGATTAAATGAAATTTAGACAGTACTGGAACCACATGACTTTTGCTGAGTCTCCAGAGGGTCTTGATCCACGTATGCTATGAATGATGTGAACAGTTTTGTTCAGGAGAGGGAACAAAGTCACACATAACTTGTACTTGCTTTGAACTAGGTATGGATGTTAAAGCTGAATTTTGATGTATCTCTTTATTTCACATAAATGCCTTTTACTGGGGATTCACAACTGACGCTTATTAGCAAGACAGAGTTGGCAGCTCCTGCACTGAGCTTTGAACACAAGTGATGACTCGTGTACATGTGTATGTTCTCTTGCTAGGTGCAATCTGTGTTTTGTTTTCTTTCAGGTTTCTGAGCTTCTTGATCTGAAGGTCTCCTGTTTATTTTGGAAACCTTGCTGGAAACCCCACAAAACTTTCATGGATTCTTTACCTTGTCTTGTTTAGAAAGGCCATATATGATTCCAAGAGAGAACCTGGGACAAGGAAGGTTCTTTGTCAGACTTAGGGCCTGTTTTGGTCTCACTCTGAATTGCTTTAAGTAGGCTGTGACAGGTCTTCAGATGATTTAGAATGTGGCTGGCTGAGTTCTTGATCGGCTTCTCAGTTCATGCCTGTTTTACATGAGATTGTTTCCCTTGAGGTCAGATCCAGTCCACTTCAGCAAGTGGAGTGGACTCTGGAGAGTTTGATGAACAGAGTTCAACTCTTCCTCAGCTGTTAATCAGATGAGGCCTACTGGCCATTTCTGGATCAAGTTGCCCATTGAGTTGGGCTGCAGGAGTTGCAGGCTTGGCTATCCAAGTGCTCCTAGAAGACAGCCACAGTGGTCACTGTTTGACCTTGTCAAATCTTTGAAGCCTGTGGATGACAGCCTTGATCCTGGCTGAGTTCACTAAAGGTTGCTGGCTTTTCATTTGGTCCTTTGCCCTGGATTTAGAGCACACATTCCTTTGCATTGCCACAATCCTGACACCAAACCATTCCTTCCTTGGTCCTGGAATGTTATCCACGGAAGGTCTAGTCTTTATATAATATACTTGGAAGGCAGACTGTTTAGAGCAGTGGTGTTGTATATGATTCTGGAATAAAAGATTAAATTTGTATTCAAGCCTATTTTTGGCTGGGGTTGTTTGTTGCCTTGTATTTTTGAACTGTGTCTGAAAGTACTGATTTTTGCTTAGTGAGAAGCATGTTGCTGTTGTTATTTTGAGGTTTTTTTAGTAGGCTTTGGAAAATTGTGCTATAAGAGTCTTTTTCAGGATAAATCCAAAATATTTCAGAATATTTAAAGAAGACTTCAAAGGGAGCCATCTGTGTCCTGTGTAACTCCTGATTGTCTGTGTCCAAGTCCAAATACCTATCTGTTTGATCAGACGAACTATTCACTTGATTCCACAGCCTGGAATAGACAGCTGGGCACCCAGCTCACACAGGGTCTCGTGCAATTAGGTGGAATAAATCCTGCTGGTGTTGGCAGCCTGTATCCCAGTCATAACAGTAAGTGGGCTGTAGCAGGTAGGAAACAGGACCAGAAGAGAATATCCCCAAGGCAGTGAGGCTTCACATGGGCTGATGATGACTCATGATTACCACTTAGGTGATTCTAGTTAGATGTTTCGTTCTCTTCCTTGAACGAAACATCTAACTAGATGTTAGAAACATCTAACTAGATGTTTCTTCCTTCCTTTGTGTTTGCAGTTTCATTACTGGTTTGGGGTTTTTTGAGTGGTATGTGCCCATCTCTCCTCTGTGTCCAACAGAAGGCTGTCCCGAGTTCACCTTAGAAAGTAAACTCCCGTGGACCACCCAGACAATGAGGCAATGGATGTGTCAAAAGCCCCTGACCTCAGCCAAGATCTTGACTTACAACAACTTGCTCTGGAACAAAGCAAAGGAAATGCTGCTGATGGCCTCTGGATGTTACCGAAAAATCAAGAAATATGGCAGTGCTAGTGGTGATGTTGAATGGATGGTACCATCTGTGTGCTGGAAAAAGTATGCCAGAGAATAATTTCCATAAGAGTGTGAGCAAAGATGCAAGGAAGCGAAGGCAGCTTTGACAGCCTTCCATTGGCTGGAATCTGTGTATAAAATCAGTTTTCTGATTCAGCAGAAGCTTTGATCTTGATCTCCTGTGCTCTCCCATTTGTTTCTCTGTAGACCTTTATGTGTCCTCCAGTTTGGTTGTTTTGCCAGGTGTGCAGTCTCAGTATTGTGCTTTTTTTCCTGAACCTGCTTCTCTGATGCATACGTTCCTTTGCTTTTTCTGAGGTAGCCGTCCTAGCCTGTCCTCAGTTTTTCCAGACTCCTGATCATTCTTTTACTCCTAAAATGAACAACTCCTCATTCAGTGAGACCTTCTAGAGCGAGGTCTTCAATACTGTGCATCATATGTGAGTGGACCTTCCTACAGATCCTGTCCTAGTCATATCACTCTGTTGTTCCATTTATATTGTGATACCTTTGCATTTTCACAAATGTGTTAGACCATCAGACCTGTTCCTATTAGGGCCAATGAATGAAAAAGAATCATTCTGTGTGTCTGTGCTGGCTCAGCAATATTTCTCCCCAGATCTATTTCTTGAATTAATCTACACAGTGAGACGTTTGGGTACCTATATTTTTTCTCCATCCCAGCTATGCTGTGTTGTATTTTTCACTGTTGACTTTTGCTTGCTATCTTGCCCATTTTCTGCCTGAGGGTTTTTCAATCTTCCTCAAAGTCCCTCCAGATCCCAATTTACTTTTTTGCCTTCTGTAGCTTTTACAGTCCCTTTCCCTTTCTCATGAATATATCAGACCACAGAAGATCTCGTGTACTGAATCCTGAAGTATTTGCTGACATGTTGTTGCTGTTTTGAAAGAAAGATTTTGTAATAGCCAGTTCACTTAGTGTGAATTTCCAAGTGGAAGTAGGGCTGCACTGAATGATTATTATGAATAATCTGTGGTGACCTAGTTATTGGCTGTTTATTGTGTGAATATGCCTGTTTAGCCCCATGGAAGGTCATGAGGAAAAATAACAAGAAGTTGCTCTGGACAGCAATTTTCAAAGGGTTATCAAGTAATAGCTTCAGAGATAAGGCTAGCTGTCAAGCTGTTAATATGGAAAACGCTTCCTTCTTCATGTGGAACTGTTCTTCTTGACCTGGGAGCCAGAAAAGCAAATTATTTGGGTCACCTTTGGGAGGAAAAAACCTTGCCCTTGGTAGGTAGGGCCTTTTGTTCAACAAACTGGACAGATGCACAGGACAGGCCTTTGGTGGTACAGAAGATACTAAAATATCATCTAAACCTCATTAAATATTGTGTAACATCCATGTTTGACCATCTGTCTGATTGAAACTTCTTTTCCTCTCTGAGTGTTACTGCTGCTGTTAGAAAGAAGTGGCACTCAGGACTTCCAGAGTAGTTGTCAACAGAGGGAACACAAAATGCTGAAGGCAAGGGCTGCAGTTTGGTTCAATGAACAGGTGCTAAGCAGATCAAGGGAGCCCTGATCTATCTCTGCTGTAAACCTGAATTTTCTCCTGGGCAGCACAGTAGGCTTTAAATATATCTAAGAGAAACAAATATAAAACGATTTTCCCGGCATAGACATTGACTCTTGCAACACATGAGGAGTCTGTATTATACATGGTTATATGTAACTATATGCACATATGCTGTCAAGTCTCAGCAGGAGGAGGATCAAGGAATCACCTTCCAGGAAAGGCAGAAGATCCTGACTTGCTCTCTGAATCTCTGACTTACTCTAGAACAGGCAGACAGTCTGTCTCTAGAAGGTACATATCAAATATGCTGACACTTATAAACTCAAAGCTAAAGATGTCTGTCAACTGAAGTTGTGGATTCCTATTGTGAAACAGTCTTTAATTTTGCTCAGAGACACAAAAAGCGTAATTTGGTTGGGTTTGAAACTAAAGAGAAAAAGAGACTGAGAAAGAATGGGAGTTGTACTGGTGGCTTGTGCACAACTGTTTTGAAGTAATGCTGTTGGCAGTTCTTTGAAATGTGACACTGAAGTAACTTCACTACCAGAGCAGGTAAAACATCTTGTAAGAGATTCCAGTGGATGTTTTGTTCTGTTTTTTAAATCATTTGAATGAGATGTAAACTTCATTTATCTTATTTCTTGAAAGATTAGTTCCAACTACCGTGGTTATGTTTTATTGCAGAGATGTGTATTTGTTGGGGACGAATGACAGTTTGCATCTACCATGGTGTGGGCAGTGGTTCTGCTATCTCCTTGAAGAGTCTTTCCCTGAATTTTGGCAAGAACATCATGGAGGCAATAGGCATTATCATTTGCTTTTAAAAGTATCACATGTCATTACTTGCTAGCCTTGTTCTTGGTTGTTAGAGCAAAGAATTTATACATAGCACAGTCGAGTGGGTAGCTGGACTTTGGCCAAGCTGTGCAGTGAAGGGATTCAGGCACAGCACAGGCTGGGAGCTGAGCTTGTTCTCCCTATGCAGTCGAGGAGGAGGAGCTGGCTTCATGAGAGCCAGCTTGATGTTCCCTCTTGTGTACATTGTACCAAACCTCTTTGTACTTTTCCAGCTGAAGAAGATTGGTGGAGGTGGCTTTGGGGAGATCTATGAGGCGATGGATTTGCTGACCCGTGAGAATGTGGCCTTGAAGGTGGAATCAGCTCAGCAGCCCAAGCAAGTTCTCAAGATGGAAGTGGCTGTCCTGAAAAAGCTGCAAGGTAAGGCAAAAAGCCCTTTGGAAGTGCTACAAGTCACTGTGCATGTTAACAACTAGAATCCAAAGTTGCAAATGGTTTTTATAGTTTTCTCTTCAGCTTTCGTCTGTATGTGTTGTCACGTTAAGTCATCCAGCTCAGAAAGTTGTTAAATCTGCAACTCAAGTGAGATCCAACAATAGGGACTGTTTTGTCTACCAGGATATAAGGACTGTGATCAGACTTAGGCTGAACTATTGGTCCACTTGTCTGTGCAATCTAGTGATACTGATTAGAAAATAAGGAATAGAGAAAGCAGTGTCTGACTAAGAAATGAGGTTGCCTCCCAGAGGACCTGGAGCACTGAAGCATGACAGAATCTCCAAGTAACACGGTTGACTAGTAGAGGAGTGCAAAAACTGGACAACAGAAAATATAGGGAAACTGACTATTAGTTAATTTTTCATGTACCTCACTGTCCTGGAGGCCAAGCGTGAAGTGATGTGCCTATTCTTAATGAGAGCACAAGGGAGCTGTTCCCAGCTGAAGGAGGGGGCCTTCTACTAAAAAGATTGCTATGGAGGGATGTAAACAAGGAATTTCTAAATCTCCCTTTGAGGAACTGAGAACTGCTGTTGGCTGAAGAGCACTGTGCATAGATTTCCTTTTTAAGACAAAGCCAGATATTGCCAAGTACAGTTTATGTGTTATAATACACATTTGAAGGGATATTCCTTTCTGTAGGATTCCCACTTGGGCTGAGGAAACACTTGCTGAAGCAGTGAGTAGGATCCCTATCACTAGGGCTCATGCTTCAGAGGTTATGTTGTGGCCCTATGAGTCTATCCCTTTGCCTTTGTACAAAATCTCCAGAGATATGATTGAATTTGAGGATGAGAATGTTGCAGGCCTTGTGAAATGAATTACTCAAATGTTCATGACAGATCACCTCTAGGTAAAAGCCAATGAATTATTTTTGAAGGTCAAATCATTTTCCACATTTCAACTCTCCCAAGAGGAGAACTGATAAGGCCTCTTTTGAATACTCTGGATTGTAATATGCAGCTGAGTTGTGTAAAGAAGAAATCAGCACAGGTAGGACTCTTGTTGATCTGTGAAAGGCCTGGATACAAGCTCCCAGAGAATAGCAGAGCAGGTGTCTGAGGTCTGAACATACTGCAATGAGAGTTTTTTTGAGATTTTTTTTTTTGTTTGGTTGTACACTTGAAACTGCTCTGAATTGAGTGAGGGTATGACTGTGCAGAATGATGGATTTTTAGGGTACCACGAGACAGTGCTGTCATGCTGGCCAGTGCCAATAGGTGCTGCATCTAGGGCAGGAAATTCTTGAAAAGCATGACCTGAAATCACTAACCAGGACTAGCATCAGAAAATGTGCAAGGTATTGACTAATACTTGTGTTTATTTCTGGAAGATTGTTGAGAATACCAAATTCTTGAAAAAACACCCACATTTGTGTACAGGATGATGCTGGTAACTGGGGAGAAGGAGTGGTGGTATATGGAACTACGAAAATCCCCTTGGCAAAGCAGTTAGTAAATATTCAGGGAAGGGACAGAAAAGACAGAAGAAGCAGAATTGACTGTGCATCAGCTATCCTGCACGTAAGAATAACAAATTACTTCAACCATGTTTTTAGAAATCAAGCTGTTGTGTGAGAAATTTAGCCTTTTTTGTGGAAGGTTAGTCCCCAAATGCTTAACTGAAATAATGATAAAGTTAAAATAAGAAATTGGGTTGAGAGCATGGGGAATCACGTATTGTATATGTTTTCACTGTGAGTGTTGCAGAGGTGAGAAACATTTCAGAAAGGGAGGTGCTGCCTTTTTCCAACAGTTGGTGAGTGGAGTAAGTTTTTGGTATTACCATAGATGATACAGTCAGTTCATGGATTTCCAGATGAAAAGCAAGGGAACAATGTTGTCTAAAGTTCCTCTGTACTTTTCTGGTAGAATTGAAAATTGCAATCCTTTTTAAATAGTGCAGCTTTATTGTTTTCTATTTCAGTGTCACACCAACCTTAAAGGACTAATGAACGAGCTGCTGCTCTTTCCAGAGCTTGTGATCAGAATCTTACAAGTTGCTAGAGCTTGGCAGAGTTTGGGGCACAGAAGGTTGGCCATTGGCCCATACTGCAGATCTGGTTTGGTTACAGCCTGACCTTTGAGTGCAGTAGCTCCTGGTTGGTGTGGACTGCAGGCAGTTGCCAACAGTTAGGCTTTCTGAGACAGTTTGTGGAATAGCCACATAGGGAACACAGCTGCAGGTAAGTCCCTCACAATGTCCTTCCTGCACTAGCAATTCAGACAGAGCAGCTGGGGAACCAATCAACTAAGGACCCTTCTAGAGAGTTTCTGTACCTTCTAATAAACACCATGTGTAGTTTTCTGCTGTGAGGGTGGTCATGTGCTGGAACAGGTACACAGAGAGATGGTTGGAGATGCTGAAAACCCAGCTGGATGTGACCACGGACAACCTGCTCTAGCTGTCTCTCCTTGAACAGGGGCGTGGACTGGATGATCTCAAGAGGTCCCTTCCAATACAAATGGTTCTGAGATACTTGAGCTTGGCTATGTGAGATCATTGCCACATCAGCATCTCTCACCTGCTCTGTAGAGTCATTTTGTTCTGCTCATACTTGATTTGAATCTCTAGATGTATAGTGTGTTTTCTGCATCTATTTAGATATTAATATGATTCCCAAAGGCTCCTTCTAACTCGCATCGTTACTTGCAGGGATTGTAAATCATCTTCTGACCAAACTTCCAAATCTGTTCACTGTCTTGGGTCTGTGAAGCATCAGCAATGGTGCCCTTTTATGGTGAAACACAATTGAGAAGTCAGCTTATGGAGTTTCTTGCTCCTGCTGGTGATGAGCTGAAGCTCTCAGTTGTCCTGTTGTGGCACCTTTACCCAAGAAGTTTTTAGCAACATTTGTGCCTTTTTTTTGCCTTCCTTAGACTTTATATTAATCAAAATCAAAACCTTCCGGTCCCACAAAGTTGCTGTAGAGTATTTCCTTGTTCAGGTTGGACTTGCAGGGCTCAGGACATTCTGTCTGGTGCTACTCTATCTGGCCAATTCTAATCAGAGCAACACAAGATAGCTTTGTATTTTAATCCTCGAGAAGCACTGTTCGCCTTACATTGTCTTGTTGCTCCTAGAGAAACTAGTAGAGAATTACACTACTAGGGTTGAAAGTCTTACCAATAACAAATTCAGAAACTGTTTCAGGGATAGTTTGGGCATATCTGCACAGTGAACTTGTGCATGAATACAGGTTCTCTGTCAGAATACTATTTTTGTGCCAAGCCCTCATTACCTTAATCACTAATGTAAAACTATCTTTAAGTGAGGTATGTGTGTGATTGCACCATTTGCGCACAATTTTAATGTATTGGGATTTTCTACTTTGCAGTCAAGCATTTTGAAACCAAGCCTAAGCTGCACTGGCAAAACACTTCCTGCAGATTGTCTCCAGCAGAGGATGTTACTGGTTTAGTTGTACCTGCCAGTGTTTTTCTGTGTAGACAGGCCTTTGGATCACATACATTAAAAAGTAAATGGAAGTAAGATTTGTATGGCTAAGTGAATGCGTAACTTGCATATCCAGAGAGCAAGAAAGGCTTTGGCTGGGTTTTCTGTGTTTCAGCCTTTTAAGCAATGTCTCCATCAGTAAGCAGTGCAGTGCCTGTGGATCAGTGGGTAGCAGCAATTGCTCATGCCTATACATCTCCAGCAGATATGGCTTGGGGATTTTGCACTATAAACTTAATGGATTCGGGGATTTTGCTTTGGGTTAGTTCTAATCTGCCCTCCTGTCTGAGGGTGCATTTATTGGTTTGGACTCTCATTTAGGATTTGGAGACTACTTGGTGTGTTCCTGAAATAGAACTTCATGGTCTGTTTGCTTAGAGAAAACCTTACGTGACTCAAAGCCACTCTGGGAACACTGACACATGGTAGTTGTGATGATTTAAGGCAGTATGGGGGCTTTCTTTAAAACCTCACTGCTTTTATAAACCAGGACTCTGAAGCTCCTGGTTTTTTTAATCATGAGGAGAAAAAATGTGATGGTTTCATATCATTGAACATATGGAAGGGAGACTACTACACATCTGGATAAGCAGATGTGTTTCCATCTCTTCAATGTTTTTCTAACCCTTTGAAATACAAATGGACAGCAACCTGCCTGCTCTCTGTGTGACTTTTTTCCTGATGCTGGATTTGCTGTGGAGCATATTCAGGTGGCAAAGGAGCCTCAGAACTACCCAGACTCAGTTTCCTATCTGTGAGATCTTTGAGGTTCATCAAAATGCCACATATCTGTGAGAACAGCTCTGGCATAGTTTTTGAGGTGCTTGGCTTGGGCTCTCCCTGTCAGTCTGCCTTTCTAACAGCAACCTTAATTGCAGAAATTGTAAATCAGTATTCCGGATTAAATCCAGTGGGCTTCTGCAGAGAGAAGTGTGGAAAGTGTCTTAAGTGCCAAACCAGAAATTGTGTTCTCTGTAGAGGTTCAGCTGGGGCTGTGTGAGGCTCAGAAGCAGATGCTTTGAATTCAAAAGTATTCTCCCTGTCCTTACCCACTTCTTGGTAGGTGTCTCTGGGAGCACCCTGGGGACCTGTGAGACCAGAGCACTGCACAAGGATCTCTCAAAAGGAGTGCACTTTATATGCCTTCTGATCCATAGGCTCTCTAAATATGGATGTGGCCACAACATTCAGTCTCCTACGCCAGGATTCTCTTTGGAGCAGCCTAGCAGATGGTAATTTAAAATGGCCAGATTATTCTGGTGCTGAGCACTGTTTTCTGTTCATCTGCAGTGGCAGTGTTGCCCTGGTGTGAGGCTACAAGGCCCTAAGTATTTGCTTTTGATCTCACTCAGCTGCCAGATATTGCTAAGCTCTCTTCAGTGTGTTGTTTTCTTTGTAAATGGCTTCTTTTCAGTGTAACCAGTTTCATTTTGTAGGACTGATTAATATTATTCTGCAGTGCAGAGATCTTCTGCATATTGAGTAGTTGTGCAAGATGCAGCCTGGTCACAGGCAGTGTAGTTTTCGAGTAATTGATTTTGTTACAACAGATAATAAAGCAAGTCTGTATTTCTCGTTCCCTCTTAATTGCCAGGGGTTGGACAGATAAGAGCTTCCTAGCAAAATAATGGAAGAAAAGAAACCTTGCTTTTCTTACTCACCAGCCCTAGGGGTTTTTGTTCTTATTACACGTGTGAGTTTTTTGTGTTAAAGTGGTGCCTTAAAACTCTCTATTATTCAGTTTCTTTTACTTTTGTAGATGCAGTTTATATGTTTCTACAGTATTTTGCTAGGTGGATGTAAGCAAGCTATCTGCAAAGACTAGAAAGCAGAGTAAATTGCCCTTGTCAGGCTTTTAGGCCATCACAAGGTGGCAGATTCAAAGACTTGCTGTAACTTGAGCTTCTTTACCCAGCACTGCATTTTTCCATGTGGAAGTGTTTGAATGACCTGGCATTTGATACATATGATTTCTGTGCTAACTATGGTGCCATTGGGTGGGGAAAGGTCATAGCATGGCTGAAAAGGGATTTAAACCACACTTTTTGAAGATTGTTTTGAATTTTTGCTTCAGCAGTATTGTGCCTTGACCTGTGTGGGATCCGTTATCCATTACTCCTCTTCAAGTTGTTAGTTTTGGGAAACAGCTAGAGGAAATCATGCTGTGCAATGTCAGGCAGTTTTACCTTTAACTGTTTGATTAGGGGACAATGACCAGCCTTTTGGTTTTTGTGTCCATTAGTTCATTGATTTATTACAGGAGCACTAGCAAGCTTAACCCAGGTGGTTAAATCCTAGCTGATTACTGTTGAGTAATGTAGTTATTTAAGCCTTACTTCCAGCATAGAATTTCTCTTCTTTCATGTTCAAAACTCCTTTGTCCAGCTGAGTTGACAAGTCCCTGAAGTCAGCTGGTTTGTCTGGCCAGAGGTGAGACTTGGTAACTGCAGAGGAAAGAAGTTTATGTGAGCCAGCTCTGCCAAGCTAAAGGCAGCATTTCCAAGTAAAGTTAGAAGATGATGAAAATAACTCTCATTTCCTAATCCTGATGAATCCTCCATTTCTTTACAATATTTGTACAGAAGTGAATTCAATATCCTCACAATACAAAACTTGTGATAAGCCGATAAACCTGACACTGACAGGCAAATAAAGAAGAGGATACCTGTAAAATGCACACTAAAATGTAGACCACTGAGAAACAATTGCAGCTTTCCAAACAGCAGTTTGGAAAAGAGCAATTGTACAGCTACATGTCCATAGCTGTGCATATCATAGAGATCCCAGCAGTGCCGAGTGCTTGAGCAAGTTCTGTTATGCTTAGTGACCTAATGTGGCTACTGCGCTGCAAAG
>VZTT01031977.1:12394-23866 GCA_013400855.1 Buphagus erythrorhynchus | reverse complement strand
TAGATATGAACAGAGGCATTTGTGCTAAAATAAACTGATGTTGATGTGGGTGTAATCCTATGAGAAGTTCAAATAGAGGAGAGAAGACCCCTGCTACCCCACAGAGAAGAGGACAGACCTCTGTTTTCAAAAAAGAAGAGAGCTTTTGTTTGAACTGTTACAATCCTTAAAGTGTGCCCCGTAAGTTGATGTGGTCCTCAATAACTGTTGTGGGAAGACTGTCAGTCAAGGAAGGGATTTTTACGCAGTGACCAGATTTCCATTCTCCTGGGTGGCTGATCACTGTCACATTGAGGCCACGAGAAAACTGTTTCTTGTGGAGAAATCTCCAGAGACTGGAGAGAAGTCTCCTCTCCCAAGTAAGTTGGTGAAAGACTATTTTCAGAGATGGTAAACTGACTGATTTTTGTCTCCCCATCGTCAGTGTGAAAGAAAAGAACTTGTGAAGGGAGGTGTTCTGAAAGTTTTATTCTGATTCTTTTTTTTTCATATAGTTTCTGGTAATAAAGTTTTTTCTTTGTACCCTTTAAAGTTTGAGCCTGCTTTGCCTTCCTCCTAATCCTATCTCACAGCAGGAAATGAGTAAATAATTCTAGTGGGTGCACTGGTGATTTGGCCAGTGCTAAATCCAGGACAGCTACGTATTCAGATGTGGCTTATCTAGTTGAAATACACATGTAATGAAAATTCATGAACTTGTGATCAAATATCTGTTTCTTCCTGCTAAAAGTTTAAGTAAGGCAAAACCTGGTTGTTTGGGTTTGGTTTTTGGTTTTTTTTTGGGTTTGTTTTTTTTTTTTTTGTTGGTTTTTTTTTTTTTTGTTGGTTTTTTTTTTTTTTGTTGGTTTTTTTTTTTTTTGTTGGTTTTTTTTTTTTTTGTTGGTTTTTTTTTTTTTTGTTGGTTTTTTTTTTTTTTGTTTTTGTTTTTGTTTGGTTTTTTTTGTTGTTGTTGGTTTTTGTTTTTATTACTTTTGTTGACGTTGTTGCTGGGGGACAGGTTTGGTTTTTTTTTCTGTCTGAAAGGCTTAATACAAGATAAATCATATTCTTCCTGAAACTCCTTAAAGACAGTGGAGAATAAATTTTCCCTTTTTAGAGTTTTGCTGCCTGGAAGGAGCTGGAACAGTGGTGACCCACTTAGCAGCAATTACTATTGAAATCCTACCCATAAGCACTGGGTTTGTCTTCCACAGAATTTCTTATAGGTAAGAGCTATGTACATTTTGACACTGTATCAGGGAAGCCACTTATGAAAAAGTGACGATGAACTATATTTGGTATACTGAACTGGCCTTTGTTATCTCCATACCAATTGAAATGTACAAAGAATTTGAAAGAACACTTTAAACAGCAATATTTTAAGGGCATATAGAGGGTGTGGTGAGAAGCATCTGTTTCTCCTGGTCCAATCAAGAGCTTGGCCCAAGATATGTTCACATTAGGCACACACATAGAGAGCACATATACAGCACACACACGCGTACATATATGTGACCAGGCACGCATCACGGACAGATATTCCTTTCTAAACATTTGAATCCTGTCTTTCAGAAAGCAACAGTCCCGTCACTAGGATAGTTTCTGACTCTTCAGTTGACTTAAAGGGTGAAAGGATACAAGTAAGCCATCACTTCAAGCAACACTTGATAGGGCAGGGTGACCTTTTCTGTTGCCTGAATTCAGTGTTTGGAATAACTGGGAGCAATACACCACACAGGGGAAGAATGATCTTTAAGGGACCAAGAAATGTTTGGCCTTCACACAGACGTGGTAAATACCTGTCATTCCTCAGAATGAGGAGAAGAGAGAAAAGCAGATAGTTAAGGCATTTGCTCAAATGAAGTAAAGACTTCCATCACTCTAAGCGTAGCTAAGTGAAAGCATAAAAAATCAAAGAGCAATATATGAAATAAAACTGTACAAAGAGAAATTTTCTATCTGTAATCTCTGACCCAAATCAAACACTTTATGCTGATTACAACATATTTTTCAGATACAGCAGGTCAATGTCAAATGCAAAACCACATCTCTTTCATATTCAAGGACAACCCTTGAGTCAAGGAAAGCTTTGTTTTACCTTTAAAAATCTTCAGAACACACTGTCTAGAAATATAGTTTACATGTATGTTTATTTAAAGGACTTTACATTTTAAGCAGTGCAGTTTTGTTATTCTGCTTTGCTCTCCAGAGGGATACTCTATGAATTTCTCATCCACAGAAATAGAAATCATATGACATATCCTAGAAAGTGTTATGAGTTTATCTTACATGCAAATAAATTTTTAGAAATCATACCTAAAATTTTGCATTAAAAAAAAAAAGAGTTCATGTGCTGGTCTTCTCAACAGCTATGAATTTATGACTGTGTAGCAAGAACAGGAACTACAACAATCTCTGATTTAAATTCAAGTTGCTTGGTTGTGTATATCAGATGGCAGTCTACACAGGAAGATGAAGCCGGCAAAATACACCTTAGAAGTCTACGTCTTGCTTATAGCACTTGGAAAATCATGATAGTCAAGGGTAGAGGCTGGATTCTGGTGCTACTACAGATAATAAAAAAAAAATACATTCATAACTGTGAATACAAAGAAAAAAATATTAAGATACACCAAGAATAGTTTATCTGTATTTGTGACGCTTAAATATTTGTGTGTGAATCAAACTAGATCAGTATCTAATGCATTAGTTGATAAAGGTTTATTCTCTTTTCAGTGACTTTTAAAATGTAATTTTAGTGGCAATTCTAATTCAACAATATATGTCCTCTAAGTGCACTCTGTAGCATTTCCCTCCCACACCATATGTGAGCTACATTTTTATAATGAGAACAAAGAGGAAAATAATGGATCTTTGCTACTGTTTAGTGAATGGAAATTTTTAGAGTTGCTGGATAGTACTGCATTAGTGGTGGGAACTTACTTCTTACTGACAGCTTTGGCTTAAGGATTCACTCAGGAAGGAAGCACGCTGCATGTTAGAAGACAATCCCAGTTATTACTGTGCCACAGATGCTTATCTGGATGTATGTAATTCCCATTGGGCTGTATGAGTGTTTCACAAACACTGGGATAGATTTAACCGCCTTCTTTCTCTTACTAAAAATAGAAAAGTTAGAGGAAAGGAAAGAAGCTGAACTGCAACCTTTAACTATCCTTAACTAACCAAAATTTAACTGTCAGTAAATAGGGAAGATTAATGAGACTGTGACAGTGTAAAGTGTCTTTGTTTTTCTTTTAAATAAATGACTACTTATAGAAAACTGAGCACAGGAAGTAAAATAATACAGAATTGAAGTGTCACAGTTTTTCATCACACAATGCCTGCAAGAGACAAGTAAAACAGTATCCATATTTCCTGTCAAAAACTTGAATTTTCTTAAACTGAAATTGTTTTGAATCATGACATAACTCTTTGGGAGCTGAAGACAGATAAATTGATATTTTACATCTATCATTCAGATCCTTACACAGCCATTAATTTATTCTAACAAAACTAGCATAATTATAAGAAACTCAATGGAGTCTTATGGTATATAGTCTTCAGGCTAAATGTTCATTAAATTTTTTTCAGGAGATTTGCTTGAGAAAAACAGTAAAATCAGCCATTTATAAAATATGGATTGATTTTAAGTTTCAAAGAGAGAACTTTCTATCATCCTACGGACACAGAAATAATGGGAATTCAATTTAGTTGAGGTCAGAACAAGAGCAGTTTATTACTATAGCTATGGTAGAGTTGCAGGGTTTATGTATCTCTAGGATATACAGTCTGTTCTTCACCACACCCTGTCAGATAAGGAGGATTATAGTACATTGCAATAAAAAGGAGTGGCATGTGGTTTAGTTCTTGAGATTCCAGGCATTCAAATAAAGAAGAGGCAGTAGAAGTAGCCCCTAGGCAGTAGCATGTTTTTACAAATAATTCACTGCTTTGTTAATTAATTTGTGCTGACTCTGTTAGGTTGTGCTGACTTACATTTCTTAACTAGTGGGGCCTGCAAAGGATTTAAAGCCACTGTAAAGTACACACTAAATTTGAAAGTAGATGTTTCTGTTCTTAAAGGCTGACTTTCACAAAGAAAGAATATTTGTGAAGATTCATTCTATTGGGGTGCTGCACAGAACAATGGTCCCTGACACGGTTTACATGTGAAAGATTTTTCAGCTCTGGTGAGAAAAAAAAAATGATGTTCCCACTGAAACTGGTACAAACATTGTGCTTTTCATCAGTTCATGGCAGATGTGGAATGATTTTTCCTCAATATCTCTACAGCAATGTTAAGCACTTGGAAAGAGCTACTTATGTGTTAAAAAAGACCCAGATCATTACTCCTATGGAAAATGGGTGCAGGCGTGGGATAAGCCTAGGGAACAGTCACCTGTCAACCCACAAATACCATTTAATTTGGCAACTGGAACTGTAAGAATAGGAACCATTTTGTCAATTCCTTGCTTGAGTGACAGATCCTAAATGAGAGAAGGACTGAAAAATTATTGTGTAAGTCCAGCTCTCAGCATAAACAATCTCAACACTCTAGACTTTATCCTTCATATAATATGAAAATGTTGTATTATTGAACTCTATATGTATGTATATTGTATATGTATATTGTATGGTGAATAGATCATGTGGCAAATAGATTGAGGGACATTTCAGGGAGAGGCATAATTATCTTTACTTTTTTCAATGAAAGGAACTATTAAAAGTCGCAACTAGTTTTACTTAGCTGGTTAGGCACAGAGCAAATTAATATTCAGTAAATATCCACACTTCTTTTGTCATGAAAGATTCCTTCCACACAGAAGATTCTGACACAGGTCATCAGCCCTATACTCTCCTAGCATATTCCTCAAAATGCTATTTTAATGGTCGGCTTTTCTCTCCCACTTAAATAGCTTTTAGCCAGCCATTATGACTTAAACAGCAACTGAGTCATGAAAAACAAAGTAACTGTAGTGTGAAGGTTAGATCAAATGACAAACCATTGGCATCTCAGCTGAATATCTTCTTTTATCACAAATTGCAGTTTTCTTGTTATTACATTTCCCATATATTATTTTTAGTGTAAAAGGTGGCTACTCATGTACAACTGGTGGTATGCGGTCTTTTCAGCAGTCCTGGAATCAGTGTGCAGCGTGACCACAGAAAATATCCAGAAAACTATAATCTATGCATTTGATGTAAATGCATATGTAAAACATCAATGATGTTATTGAATATGTTTGAGAATTGTTTTTAATGATTCCTTAAAGGATTAAGAATCTGTGAGGAAAGACATGAATGAATGTTTTCACAGGCAAGATACTCGTTCATCTTTGTTGACAGGAAAATGTCCCTTTTCCATTACTTCTCCATGTCTACACTCCACATCTAGATTTAAAATTCTTAAAAGAGGAACCTGAGGATCTTGTTTGCTTGACTCTTTGTTATATTCTCACTATTTAGTAAAAATCGCCTGCGTTGATTACTGCTTCTATTGTCTCAATATTTCACTTATTAGCTAATGAACTGCTTAGAGGAGAAAAAAATCAGCATGGGAGGTTTGTTCTGTCCAGCCTGTCATTCCCAATCATGGCAGCATCCAAATCTACTAATTCTAACTTACATGTTACTGATAGCACTCTCAGCTCAGAAAGACTGACTACATCATTTAAAGAGTTCAACCAAGTCAGTTAGGAATCCAGCATCATGAAAATAGTTAGGCAGATTGGCAGCTTTTCTGTCTGTATGACTATCAGTCTATAGTCCCAAAAAGCAGGGCAGAGCTGAGTTAATTTAATCTCTTCTCAGGAATCTGGATGAGAGAAAAGTAATAGTGATAATTATATGTGGTTTCAGTATGAAGTACAGAGGAAAACAAAGGTTTCTGTGTACTCCTCTTTTAGCAGCTGCAGTGTATCCTTAAGTGGAAAGTGTCCCTATAATCAATGCTTTTCAGAAATGTCCTTCTTTCAGTCTACTCAGAAATAAAAAAAAAAGGGGATCACACATAGATAATAGAGACAACAGGTGCAATTTTGTTCGTTTGTGTTTAAGAGCAAAATACCTGCCTTTTAAGAGCTTGAGCTCATTTAAGGTGCCATAAGAAGCCAGCTGTTCTATATACACATTTTGCCCATGAAATCTAATACACCTGACAGAGTATAAATTAGATGTCAAGGTCACAGGCTACAGCACCTGTTTAAGTTGACAAATTTCTGTCTTTAGAGTGCAATAGTTTTGCTGCCAACAGTAGTCTGTATTTCAATTGGCGGATTTCCACACAGACAGAATGATGTTCTTGGGCTGCAACTGGCTTATAAACACATCATGTTAACAGAGTAATTACAGACTTACACAAGTAACACGGTTTGCAAAACAATTTTTATATTTTTCAGTGCTAGATGGCTTCATTTGTTCCGAAAAATAATTCCAAGTTTAACATATCTGTTAATACTTTCTGTTTTGCATGTTTGAAATGGAAACTTTACAGAGAAAAGCATAAGGTTCATTCATCATAGAAGGATGATGTTAAACTGTTACTGACTCTGTCTGCAGGGGTGAATTGCATGGCACATAAAAGAACACTGTGAGCAAATATCAGATCTGTATGACTTAGAGTTTCATTATATATGGACTGAAAAACTAAAATTTAAATAAAAATATAAACCACAAAGCATTCAGGAATGGATTCCTTATATAGAACTGAAAGATTTCCAGGTAAACTGTCTTTATAAAACTGTCTTTATAAAACTTACTTTAAAAGAACAACAAAAAAACCCCAATTATAAATCCAGAAATTTATCATGCAGAATCTTGAGATTCAAGATCTAAAACACAACATGATTGCTACTCAAATAATTTGTTTGGTTTGTGATCAGCAATTAATATCTGGGGATGAACGAGTCCCTCCCCTCTATCACTCTAATGATCACACCCCACACTCAAGCCAACTCCATCTGGCCAAATATATCCCAACTACTTACTGTATCTACATGGACAATCTGTTTCATTTTGGACATCATATTTAATAAGGCTTATTTAGACTAGACTTGGCTTAAAATCCTCAAATGTCTTGTGTAAATATCACTTGTGGAATAGCACAGTAGTGTAAAGTTAACAGATGGAGAGTGTCAAATAATATAACATCTTAGTTAACATTTTTCTCGAGAGTTCAGGTTTTTTCCAGGAATACAGTTTGGGAACATGCCTGTTTAAAAGGCTAATAATCCAAAGTATCTTTCTCCAGTTACCTATCATAATACGGTTTTCACAAAAGTTTCATGAGTCTGCAAATAATGATGCCATAATATTACTGAGTGCATGGATTGTCCTCAGTACAATATTTGTACCTTTTTTTCTGGATATACGCTACAGGATTTCTAAGAGAAAATACTGCAGAACTTGTACACAATATTTCTGATTTATTGCAACATTCAGGGAAGTGTAGTACTTTCCTGAAATGACTGGAAAGCACTTGCAATGGCAAATGAACATTCTTTGTGTGGAGGCGGTTATCTCCACCACTGTAGGTATGAATTTAGCATTCTCAATTTCCCTGTTCCATCTGCCCCACTCTCTCTCTTAGTGGTCACAGATAATGCTTTTTCTCAGGACGATGAACAGGACTGTTTGGCCCTTTTTCTTGGGCTGTCACTTAGTATGACTTGCATCCTCAGCTTTCTGCAGGCTCAACTTACTTGCCTTTCTGGAATATGACACCAGAATTTACTCTGGTGGTCGCTGGAGAGTGCTGACATCATACTGGTCCAAGTGGTAAGCCTTGGCTCCAGCTCTGCATTGCTATTACTGCTGGAGCCTGTCTTCCTTTCAAAGAATCCTAGTTCCTTTTCTTTCTCATTATCTATGCTTTCAGCTGTTTGTGAGACCTCATAGCTTCAGGAGGTGGCACCACTGCAATAAATTTTCATCTGCATGATCAGCTTCTCAACACAAAACCTACAGGTCCCATTTCTGATCCTGTGGGACAATCCTCTGTTTCTCTTCCTTTAGGTCAACATTTAGTTGTAAGTTCTATTCAGTCAACAGTAAGGTTTCATTTAAGCCGTATGTCTCCAGGAAAATGCCTAAATTTCAGGAATCAGTACAATTTGAAAGCTAGTGTTGCCCTCCATGGGAAGACTTACAGACCCTCTGATTTGCGTGCACCCTTCTTGTATCAGGACCTACTCAAAAACCCTTTTGATTCATGGTTTGAAGTAGGAGGGAAGGAAGAGTGAACAGTAGTCTAATTTCATTGCACTGTGGTTGAGGCCTGAGCCACAGCAGACTTCCAAAGAAACAGATGGTATTTTTTAATTTGTAGCAGGTAAGGATCTCTCTTATTAAGAAATTCTACAATCTACAGAAATTCCTGTAAGCATAAGATAAAACTGTATTCAAGTAGAAAGCACAACCTTCCAGGCTGATATTAATAGCAGAGTGCATGATACGTTCCCTCAAAATAATACATCTGAAAATATACCACCAAACATTTAATAGGCGTACCAGTCCTTTGTGAAACAATTCATTGACGCGGCTCGCCTCCTCCACCCTGCTCTGACTCGCCCAGCTAGCCCTGGAGGCGAGACCAGCGCCGAGAGTGGCCCACTTCCAGGATCCCAGGGAACCCAGAATGTGGGTAGGGCTCTGAACCCTTCCGGCTGTGCACACGTCCGGAGAGGAGCGAAGGATTGAGAAAGAGTCCTTTTGAGGTTCCAGGGAAGGTTTATTGGGGAAATGGGAGGGAGGACAACTGGGATCGAAGGGAAGGGAACCACAAAAGGCAATGAATACAGGTGTGCAGCAACTTAAATAGGGGACCTCCCACAGGGGAGGGTACAATACAGCAACCAATCGCTACAGCTTAGGGGTGTAACATAAGGCGGGACTAATGATACATACAACCAATAGGGGGAAACATAGGCGGGGAAACATATGTAACATCAAATCATATACTAAGAAGGGGATGACTGATACAGAAAATCCTAGAAGGATAGGAGGGGCTAGGAGGGATTGGCATAGGTTTGGGAGGGGATTAGGGAGAAGGACAAGGAACAGTCTGGAAAGTGGGTTGGGACTAGGGTTGACTGATCAGGGAAAGGCGGGAATCAGGGCAACTGAACTATAACAAGGGGGGGTACAAACAACAGAACAAACCATTAAACAAAGGAAGACAGCAGTAAAATAACACAATGCAACAATTCATATACTTGCATTGAACTTAAACCTCATTTTTCTCTGAGGTAAATTTGCCTTATGTATTGTTTTTTTCTTTAATAGTTAAAATGTTTTTACTCATTAAATATTTATGTCTATACATATAGCATTCAAATAAAAGCTTTGAGTATTTAAATGTGTAGCACAAATGCTGTATAAATCTCATGCTTCCCTCTTGATGCAACTACACCAGTTAAGCAAAGCTGATTTGCACAGTTGATTTACATGAAATTAAATAATATGAATTTCAGCCTTCAGTTTCAAATGTAAAAATCTTACGACTATTGTTTTCACCTCCTCAGACAACCACTGAACTTGTATTAGCTTTATATTTGCTTTAATTAAAATTCAAAAATTCAGGTGTATCTAGGTATGGGAATGTGGCTGAATTCCAAATGTCTTTCCTTAGTCTGGGACAAGCAAATGATAGGGCCACCTTTACGACCAAGTAACACAGGATCAGAACTGTTCCATGTCAGTCATTCAAGCAATGGCTCAGATATCTAGACACAATCTAACACTCAAACTATTGCAGTAGAATGTGGAGTCACCTTTTTCCTGTTCATTAGTTATGCCACCAGTTTTCCATCGCGCAATGCAAAATTCCCCAGACTCCCATAAAACAGCCTTTGTTATGCTTTCTGCTGCTTTCAGGGCAGACTCCTTTTCTTTTTATATACAGTAGCCTGTTTCCCCTGCATTTTGTTTTTGAGAACTATGGCGCTAGATAAGAATGAATAAATGCCAAGTACTATACCACCCTTGAAATTCTGAAATTCACAGTACAAAAATGCTTTTCTATCTGCAAGACACAGAATCATAGAAATTAACATCATGTGCTGACAATGCAATTGTATAGTCCCTGAAAACATTGTTGAAAAGCTGCCCTCAAAACAGTTCTGTCATGGTGTTCTTACATGAATTAACTGTGTAGCCAGAACTGTGTTGCTCAGAACTTATCTTTGTTGATGAACATCTCATGTTCAGAAGATGAATCAGAGTAGCATATATGGGTGTCAGCATCTTTCAAATACGATGAGCATTGCAGATCACTGAAAGCCAGAAATATCATTTTTTTATCTTTACTTTGTAATAGGAGGGAAAAAGCTACTGCTGCTTTGGCATCAGGTATTTATTTATAGGCTGTGACATTAAATACGCCTTTCCATGTATGTGTTCTCCCTTGAGCCAAGCAGCCATACATCCAATTAACTCATCCAATGGAAACTTTAAAGGCTCTCCCAGTTTCTCAAAAACCTGTTGGCCCTAACTCACTGTACAGTCCTGTGCATTGCCTTCACAGACAGTGTTTAAGTCAATTGACTCTTGGCACTTCAGATCTTGCATAGGATTACCCATGGCCTGACTTATGGAGATGCTGAGGATTCACAATATGAAAATGTTAAGAAAAGAAAAAAAGCTTCACGAAGAAGAAATCTTTAAAAACAGGCCTTTGGTATCTGTGGATCATTTAGCTAGCATTTGAAGCACCAGAGATATGTAACCACATTTGAAGGATCTTATGTGTGAGATGGTAACAAGAGTTTTGTCTCTTACACAGGCAAGGGAAAAAGGCAAAAAAGCAAGAAACACACCCAAATAATCTGGAGCATTCTATACAAGCAGGTTTATCAAAATTACTCTCCTGTCTTACTGTTTAAATAAATTTCTGATTAAATAGTTGTGCCTCCTGTCACCTTACCTAGAAAAGCTGACTTTGAAGAAAAGGACCCAGTCATCTTCAAAGTAAATGAATCTTTGCCTGTCCAAGGTCTGTTCATTCATGTGTTTCTGGTGTACAGGCTCTTGGGCAAAGGAAGGAGTAAACTCAAGGATGAATAATTTTGGTGAAGTGAAGCAGAACAAAACCTGGAGTAGTTTCTGCAGATTTTTGCGTTTCTGTAGCATCTCTACTTGGTTTGGCAGAAACCTTTGTTCTTCTTAGCGTCTGCTATGTAGCCAAGCTTGACTGTATACTCTGTCTCTTACGACTATTTTTCTGCTTGTAGCTGTATGAAAAATTAAAGAACTTATTCGTCTGTGTACATCCTACCAACTATTTTCACATGGCTAGTCCAGTTAATTGATCCAGCAAGAGTGCACTGTCATGCCTGAAGCAGTCCAGGCTTTAACAGATGCCTTGAACCTCAGCTTTTCCTCTGCTGGCCTTGGATTATTTGTGCATTTGTCATAGGAAATATTAAGAGTTTTTTGTTGTTTTTTTTTTTTTTTTTTTTTTTTTTTCTTTGGGGGTGTTCTGCTATACAAAAA
>VZTT01031973.1:1621-14191 GCA_013400855.1 Buphagus erythrorhynchus | reverse complement strand
TCCTTGGTGTTTTATGATATTAGGGTTGGTTCAGCTCTAATGAAACTGGGGAGGACCAAGGATAACCTGAATTTCAAAGACTCCTATCTTCTAATGTAGACTTGTTAGCTTCCTTAGAGATGTAGTGTGTTTTAAATGCTAAAACAAAGTAAAAGATACTTGTGAGGATTAATTGCATCAAGGTCTGTAATTTTAAATATGTGACTATTGAGTCAGATGAAAGAATTTACTATAGTGACTTTGGGGGGAGTGACATTTGAGCATTGATCCTCCTCTCATTTGCAGCCAGTAGGGAACTGTCCAGTAACAAACATGAGATCTCGTATGTCTTTCACATAATTCAGAGGAAGCCTAGCAGAGGGATCTAACACTCAAGGGTGTTGTGCAGGTTTGTGCATTCTCTGCAGCACCTCTCGTCCAGAAGTCAATAATTAGGCTGTCACAAAACTGTTGTGTTTACATTGTTTGATTCCTGGGTTTTGAGAAGGCTAAAAGGAAAGAGTCAGTGAGAAGGGGAGAAATATTTTTCTTGTTAGTTTGGAATTTTTTTTTAAATTAACTATGTACAGGTAAAGGCTATGTAAGCATTAACAAAGAATGAACATGTTTTTAAACTAGTTTTACTTTCTAAATAACCTAAATTAAACCATCATTAACTTTCCACTTATGTTACTATTTTGTATCCTGAACAATTTTTTTAAGGGTATGTTTTATCACCTTCCCAGAAACTTTGATGGAATTACAGATGTACTATGGGCAAGCAAAAATAAATCATATAGTTTACAGGAAAAGTGTGTAGTCTCACTTCAGAAGATTTAAGATCTGCTTCTGTCTGTGCCACAGGTTGTCTTGTATATTTGTTTATGACAGGATAGACAGGCANATAAGATACTCTGCTCATCAGTATTTATCCCTCACATAAGGATCCTTTTGGGATGCATTCTTTTTTTCATAGGTGTTTATATACTGTGATTCCAAGTGCTATAGTGTATCCTACAATTTAATAACTTGCAGTAAGTGTTTTTCAAATAAGATTCTGATACTGACTGGATTGTTTGAGGAATTTCTTGTTACGCCTCCTTTTGCTGTAATTTTGCAAGTGATGTTTGCTATTAACAAAAGAGAAAGTAAATAGCTTTCAAATTGACAGTGATGAAACAAACTGCTCCACAGGGAGCTTGGTGTCTTGATTGACAGTGAATAGAAGCAAACAGGAAATTCTGATCTGGAGACTCAGGAGTGAGGAGCATCAAGTGCTGCATCCTCAGGCTGTGATGACGAGCCTGTTCTGAGGAAGGGACTGGTCCAAGGGCTTCAGTTCACTGTGCTGTCATTCTGTCTTTGGCAGATCTATAGGCGTGCTCTCATCATACATATCCTACCAATGTGTGGAGTGTATTTTGTTCACAAATATGTTTTCTGTACACATATCCATATTTTAACTGAAGCTCTGCATCCTGAAGAATCTCAAAATATTTTATTTCAAAATAACATTTTGAATTGCATTGCAATCAAAATTAATGGAATTATCTCACTAATTGTATTCTTGGTTTAAAATCCAATTTGGAAAACAAACTACAACAAGGCAAAAATACTGCAAACCACTTGAGTGTAGTTTATTTTTATAAACTACACTTACCAGTATGCTCCATACCAAAACATAGGTGGGATTGTTTTGTGACTTTCTGGATCCCATATAAGACCTTCTCGGTACTGTTTTTTGGTATCCACTAGTACTGAGAGTTTAGATGCTTCTAGTGTAGAACTTAACTAATAATGATATTGGTAACATCTGTTTATATGCAGAAGTAGAGAAATTCTTTCTTTCAAAATTAGATGGTGAAATTTTGAAAGAACACATAATTGACCATCCGTACTTGTGTGAAAATAGACATCTTTGATCTAGCCAACAAACACTGATTTTATGAGCCAATATGAATCACTTTAGTTCTGGAAAAAAACTCAGTAGTTTGGTTTATGTTAATGAACTAAGGATCTGTCTTCCTATGCTGTAACTGTGAAAAGGCACGCTATGATCTTGTTTGGTATTGGGACAGGGAACTAGTGCCCTTGTTGAGGAAACAACCCATCCCCAAGACACAGGTGTCTTCTGCTCTTCCACTGCTTCCTCATCTAAATGCTGGTCAGGCATACCTGATGCAGTGTATGTTGTGGTTGGGAGGTTCCTGCCTGGAATACCATGCCTGAAAAACGATCAGTTAAATGCAGTCATATCAATTTACAGGCAAATTTCCTGGTAATTGTTTTTTATAAGTTTCAAATATTATTACTCAACAGAAATCACTGACAGAATGGTATGGTTTTATACATAATTCAGCATCACGGGCAGACCATTTTAATGCATTAACCTCTTGGAGGAGGTCTTAGTTTCCTCACTGTGTCATGGACTTTAGTCAGGAAAGCTGAAGTTCAAAGTGCCTGCATGTTTTCTGAGCCTCAGGTTGAAGAACCAAATGTGTTTGTTTAAAATAGAATCCAATTATTCCTGAATTATACTGATTACCATAGTAACCTACATTCATTGTATTTTGTATGAAGTAACTTAAAGTCACTTAGCTTGGAAGAAATAAGTGGTGTCAATTATTGATACATGAATGTAGCCTAATTATATTAATGTGAAACATTTTTGTAGGATGAATATTTCTTCATGCACTGGAGTTTCATGTCATTGTCATAATTAGTGTCATTTATGCAAACTGGAATTCTGAGTGGTTTCTGATTTTTGGATTTTGTTTTTTTTCCTTCTGTGTTCCTCTGACACCATGTGTTATATTCAGCACTTTTTAATTATTTTAGTTGCTTAGTTTTGCTTGCAAATACAACTGCATTGTATTTGAGAAGTACCAGATGAGTGTTAGGTTCTGTGGTAAAGCTGTAGTCACATACATGCAGTTGTGTATCTACAGAATGTCACCTCTGTTATTTGTCGTTTATTTAGTTTCCTGACGAAACATTATTGATGTGATCTTGTAAAGAGTCTTGAAGTTGCTGGGAAAGTTTACTTGATCCTGATTTTTAATGGCTTTTTGGTTATATACTTGATTAATCAAACTGTTGCTTATTTGTTTAATTAATTAAACGCAGTGATGTTTGAGGGCTCAAAAAGCAATGAAGTAAACAGTCTATAATTGACTGAAATGGGAATTCCGTTTGAAGAACTGCTGGAGAATCAAGTTCACTATGTGATCTTAAAATGCAGAACACTTTTGTTGTTTATGTATGCAGCTCCTGTTCATTATGCTGAAATTGAGCTGAAAATTGTTTTCTTTTGCTGCCATTAATTTTAGTTTTTAAATTCAAAGCAAATTAAGTTGCTAACTTCAGCAGCTATTGAGATGACTTCCTAAATATGAGATAAACTCAGTCTCCAGCTATGTCTAACAAGCTTCATTTTGCTGGGTTTTTTCCAAATACCTGCAGTGAAAGCCAATGTATTTGAAAAAGAATTTGTCATTATTGCTCCAACTAGTATAAACTGTCCATTCCCAACAGTAGGCAAATAACCCTCAAGCTTTACTGTTGAAATTTTACATGCCAGTTTTACCTCTTTAACTGCAAATCACCTCACCAGCAGCATTCAGATCACCTAGTGGAGTTGGATAGCACAGAAGTTACAGATTGGAAGAGCTAATTGCCTCATCTGGTGCATTTGTTTTTGTTGGGTTTTGTTTGTTTTTCTTCTTTCTTTTTTCTGCCTTTACAGGATTTTTCCTACAGCGATTCCTGTCACCTTTCCATTATCTAAGTTACAAAACTGCAGCCAATTGCCTTGAGAGTTTTCTGTGTTTTGTTGTTTTTTCTTATTTTGATTTTTATCTAGCATTCATAGACCTTAGTGATGTGCTCATCAACTGATAGCTTAAACCTCATTGAAAAGAGACTGAGTTCAGTCTCTTAATACACACAGAGCTAAAATACAGGCAATTACCACATTATATTTGTTTTCATTCATAATTTCTGTGAAACAATATGATTTCTTCATTTTGGTAAGGAAAATGCCCAGGTAAATAGCATCTGGTTCAGTAAGTTAGCTTCTGTTGCATATTCTTATTCTAATCTGTTCACTTTGTGACAAGACTGAATACCTAGACTTGTACATTGCCTTTGATCTTTTAAATCATTAGTGGAAGAAAGAGTATAAAAAGGAAGAAGTCAACTATTTTTCTCGTCTTGGTCCTAATCAACAGGTTTTTCAATCAACAGAACTGTGAGTTGCTTTTGATTTTTATTAGCAATGGTTCATTAGCCTAAAAAGAAACCTAGAGGCCATGCTAACAATTCTGATGTTGCCATGAGGGAAAAGAAAAGGTTATGGTAATAAATGGAACATAGTTGCTCTGGAATGATCTGGAGAATAACTGCAGGGCATTGCAAGACTCTCCCACATGTAGTCATGCTGGGATGATGTTTTCAGTGAATACATACATCAGTCTCCATAATAATACAAATACTCTTGTGTCTGAAACTCTCAAAGAAGGCAAATGGTTTCCCTTTGGTCAGTTGAAGTTGCACCTGAAGTTTTAGATCTGTACTTCATCTTTGTCTGTGTTTTACCATCCATGAATGCTTACAAGGTGCCTAAATGTGAGCTTGAATAGTACCATTTTCAGTAGATTGATTTTTGGTGCTCATGTCGCTCTTAAAAGGTGACTTGTTTTTCTCAGCCTGGGTTAAGTTAAATTTCATTAAATGAAGTGTATTTACCAAAATGTTCCATGTTTACATGGAAAACAAATAACAACAGAACTCAGTTCAATTCTCAGTTTCTCCATCTGAGGGTTGAAGAAAAGCTTAGACTCCTGAGTATGCTATGACTGAGGAGATCCTGGAAGAATGTATTAAAGGTAGTGAGCACTCTTCCAGGGTTAAAGGATGTAGGGATGTCAGGATCATGCATTCCTCAGCAGAAACTCACTAAGCATTTGGATAGTGCTCTCAAGCAGGTGGTGTGATTCTTTGTTTTGCCCTTTGCAGGGCCAGGAGTTGGATTTGATAATCCATGTGAGTCCTTTCCAGCTTAGGATATTCTGTGAAATAATTTTTGTTTCTTTGCCATAATCCTTAGCATCTCCTGTTTCGTGTCAGTTGCTCTGAATGAATAGAACTGCTATGAAATAATAAAATTATGATCTTTTGAACTAAGAAAGAACTCTCTCTGTTTTCTTTTTGTATGATCTTCATTGTAAAGGAGAATTGCGTTGCAGCTGAAGGATTTGCATTGACATCTAGAGAGTGAAAAAGCTAAATCTTAGCAAACAATGAAGTAAGATTCCTTTCAGATTATCCAGAGCAAGAGAGTTGTAGCTTTTAACTGTTTATGCAAAGTTTTTAGTGACAGAAGACTAAAGTTTTATCTGAGGCTCTATCATACTGCTGTGTATGATAAATTGTACCAGCCAGAATATTAGTTTAGAAACTGGAGGAGCATAACTGCTGTCATGGATGGACATACAGTTACCTCAGTGTAACAATGCCTTACTGCTTTTTTAAAAATTAACTACTGCTTCTGTTGTTGAAGCTCTTTTTCATATATGTGTGTAGTGGTTTTGGTTTTTGTCAGCACAGTTTTATCCTTTCCTCCTCAGCAAAATAGGTTGTGACACCTTTTAATAAACTGCCTGAACAGCGCAGTGTGGGTTGATTCTTGTGGTGGTCAGGTCTCCAAAGTTACTGAATTTGAGCTGTGAAAGCAGCCTCAACCATCTAAGACTCTCTAATAGTCTCTGAAAACTTCAGAGTAGCTGGAAAATGAGTGATGTATCTCCACTATGTGCAGCATAAATGATGTTATGACAGTGTTGAGTTGTTTGAGTGAGTAGAGCCTCAGAGGCATTGAGGGAAGGGCTCTGGGGGTGTGTGGTCAGCTGCAGGTAGCTGCTTCTGTCGTGCCTGTCTCCGTGAGGTGCCTTCGTACGCTTTGTTACAGTGCCTTGAACTGGCAGCGTGAGCGCGGAGCACGCCGGTCTAATTGGGAGGAGGAAGAAAGTCTCCAAACACTTTCATCTATGACAGTGTCTGTCAGGGAACATGAAAGACTATTCCTGTGGTACTTAATTAAGCCTTGGGTCTTTGTAACGAAAACAGCAAACAATTAATTAATTAATGATTAAAATTAGCTGTGTGTCCTTTGTGTAGTGATTTATGTACATAATTAATGCCGTAGCATTTTAAGGTGTTAGCTGTCCTTTACAGAGCTGTGTAATAAATGATGGCTTCAGAGGGCGTTACTTAAAATTCAAATTAACATTTACTCCAAAAAATTCTCAGTGCTAAGAGGATAACTAGAAGCAGAGTTAGCCCCCCCTGCCAATTTTCTGTGTGTATGGAGAGACATCAGTCTTGCACAGGGACTACATTATTGTCCATACCTGCTCTAACTGGCTAGACAGACTGTTACTGGTTCTAGGAAAATGATTTAAACTGCTTCTGTTCCCAGGCTACCAAAATGACTGATTGGACAGCCCTGTTGAACTACAGATATGGGTACTGATGGGCTGTTGAAATCAGACTGAAGTCCAGCATCCAGAGAGAGCGCGGTGCTGTATTTCGTACTTGTTAAAACTTCTGGGTCTGCTAAAGCTTGGTTCTGTTAAGCCCTACAGCCTCAGCAAAGCAACGTGGAAGTCTGTGTTAAAAAGCTGTGCCTTAGCTTTGCTTTTGCACACGATGGACAAAATGGGAGGCTGAAGTTCAGAAAGCATGTGCACATTACATTTACCTCCTCACAGGAGTTTTGCTGTATCGGTGATGGATTTAGGAATGATGACCATTTTTTGTTGTGTCCAGCCTCTTCATCTGCACTCCAGTTTTGTCTGAAGAAGGTTATTTTAAGATTCACTCAAAATTCACGTCCAGTTTAACTGTCATATCTTGTATGCTTAAATACTTTTACAAATCCTTAAGCTTAAAATAGTATTTCAAAACAGTTTATTACTATGCAGAGGAACATACTTTTATGCTCCTGCAAATACAGTTTCAACTGCGAGCGTTGATTGGAAAATGAAGGTCTAAAGGAAAGCTGTGATTCAGTGGCTGTAAAATGCTTAAATTGAATATGTGAATTAAGGAAGAAGCAATTCACTGGCTATAAAGTGCTTGAAATACTAGAATTAAGGCCACAAGGAAAAGTTACTGTAGAAGTAGGCTTTGGTAGAAATTGGTAATTTTTAATTATTTTATTTCTCACCCTACCTATGATTACAGTCTAGCTACATTTGGGATAATAAGGAGTTAGATATAAATAATTCCGTAAAGAGGTGATAATTCATTTCATAAAAATTGATTTGTAAGTACAGGGAATTCCTATATATAGAAATTATTATAAAAAGGCCAGAATAACATGGTAACCTGGGAGTTTCTGTTCTGGATTAGAACTATGTCTGTTCTCATTCATTCTCCTGTCTTTACCTGTGAGACCTTAGCAACAGAGAAGAGAAACTCATCTTTTTGTAGAAAAGATCTTGCAAAACTTAATGTATTTCTATTATTATACGGCATTTGCTCAAAACTTTTTTACTCAAAAGCACAAAGAAAATAACAGCACAAAATGCCAAATTTATCTCTTGTATAACTTTCTGTACCCTGCTAGTGTTCTTAAGCATTAGGGAAAATTTGTTCAGCTTGATTTTCTGATATATGGCAGAATGTGGAGAAAAGGTATTTTATCCTTCTGCATCCTCATCTCCACATCCTGTCTAATCTTTCCACCAAAATTGTTTTTTCCTGTGCATCTGATGCCAGTGAATTCCAAAATCTGTTGATGGGACAGTTTGTGGTCCTGAACTGTCACCTTGGACACAAAGATTGTTTTGTAGGCAGAATAATTCTGATAGTGTTTTTTTGCTTATGTGTCAGTAAATTGAATCTTTACCTGCATCTTATATAATTATTTTAAAATCTTATATGACACTGGTAATTTCAGCAGTAATTAGCAACCTGGTAAGAAGGTAATTACGTGTACAGAGACTGTACATGTACAGTCACATGTTTAGCAGTCTGCCTAAGGAGCCACACCAATGAAAACAAAAACCAAAAAGAATATTTCATCTAGAGCAATTACAGATTTACTCCTAGCACTGTAAAATCAACACAAGGTACTGAGAATTTGAATGCTAATCCCTCTCTATCCAATACCTAATTAACGAAGGTTAATCAGATTCTTAAACAGCAAATCCCTCTACAAAGTGTATCTCTGCCATTGTTCCCATTAAATATCAGGGTCACAGCCCTGCTTATTCCTTTGCATAAAACCTCCCTGTGGGGTATTTTTACAGTGTAAGGTCTTCATGGTACATGCACTCCCTGTATCAGGAAGGCAATGGTCTGTATCTGAAGTCCATAAGAAATTTAGGCAATTAAAATATTTGAAAAGCAGTTGACATTTAAGGTGTGAATGAGTTTTTTCTCTTAGTGAACCAAAGTGCTTTTTGACATGAGCAGTAACTTTGCTGATCAGATACTCTGTCAGCATGAAAATCTTAGAGGCTCTGACCCAGAACCTGGAAGCCTCTTCCCTCCCAGAGCATCACTGCAGAGTGTGGTGAGGCCCATGGTCCCTTTCAGTCCTCCTTGTCTTCTGGGATTTCTGCTGGCATAAGTCTGGAGCAGTACAGCACTGTACCAAGAATGTATCCGGTAGTGTTGAAATCCCTAAACTAGACGGTTTTGGGCTTTTATTTTGGGTTTTTGTTTGGGTTTTATTTTTTTTTTTTTTTAGTATGAGTAAACTAACACTTTTGAGTGTGTGTGTGAGAGCCTGAATAAATACACTATTCTTAAAGAAGGAAAAAAATACTCAGTTTCTGAGTAACAGTGATACTTACTTGGTATTAAGCACTTAAGAAACAAAACACAA
The DNA here is from genome assembly GCA_013400855.1 of Buphagus erythrorhynchus. NCBI lineage: Eukaryota > Metazoa > Chordata > Aves > Passeriformes > Sturnidae > Buphagus > Buphagus erythrorhynchus. Next base: position 5,316 of record VZTT01031973.1, on the reverse strand, counting down.
GGATTCTTTTTTCATGCCTTATATTGACCAGCAAATCAGGCAGAGTGTAAAGGTTTTTCTGCCTTTCCTTTCATTGGCTCTGCAAGCTAAAACTGTTCTGTTGAGGTTTCAAGGCAAGAAGCTGGAGGCTGGAAAGCAGTACTAATGCAGAAGTTTCTGGAGTTATGGTTAGTTGAGACATTTACTGTGGAGTCTATCAAGGGAACCCTTTCTCTTTCACATCAGTTCATAATTTCTTCAGTTTTATTTGTACTTGTTTAGACGGCAAACTTGTGATGTTTCATTGTCCTGTGATAAAGTATAAAACCCCAAATGGTTACTTCCCTTGCTTTCAGTGTTTTCAATACATTTCTCTATGCTAAATTTAAATTCAGTTTTGATGCATTAATTTAGAAATATTTCTTCATTCTCTTCATAGTCATGGCAAGTGGGATATTCCACAACTCAGGAAGAGACAGCAGAGGTCAGGTTGTATTGTGGTTGACTGTAGTCTCTATACATCAGCAGCACCTCATGGATGCTTAAGTGCCACAGCAGGCTCCACATCTTTGTGTTACAGACTTTAATTGAGGTGTGGGAAACTCCTATTGAGAGCAGCTACTGGGCACATTAGCTGTATCCTGGACTTCATGTAAGGTTTTATTTTTGATACACTCTGTATACACCTTTTCACTGAAGTTTTAGTCATTTTTTTTTTAATTGTTGTTGTTGTTGTTTTGTTTGTTTTTTTTCATTTGGTGGTATAACTGGGTGATTTTAACATAAGCCTGAAAGAATACTGAAGTAGAGGTTGTATCAAGTCAGTTTCTTTCTGGTTTAACTCCTAGTTTACTAACAGTTCTTTTGCTCTCAACTGGAATACAGGCTACTTCCTCTGTGTCCTTCAGAGCTGTGCCAACAGAAAAAACATAAAGGGTAGCATAAGTGTGACCCCCAGAACTGGTAGAAACTTCCTGCCCCATAGGTTTTAGCTGCTAACTCAGACACCAAGCTGAGGGCTGTTAGTTCTGGCTAATAGAGCCACAAATCCTGACTTCCACCATCCTGAAAAGACACCACTTGCTGGCTGCTTTTTTTTAATTAATAAAATAGTTTAAATTAGTTATCAGAGAAGGAAACTTCCATGTATCCCGCAGTAAATCTGTATCTTTGAGATGTCCATGGTCAACCCTGATCCCACAGTCGTCCTGACTCCTCTCTAACTTAGTTTTCAGTCTTTAGCTACTTGTTACTTGAATTCCAAGGGATTCAGGAGGAGTGCTGGCCCTTCTGTTGTTCTTGACCTTTCCTGTGCGATGGGGAGGCTACATCTATCTGATGTGAAGCTGCAGTGAACCCGTGCCTTACTGTGCAGCCTTTGCTTCATGCTCTATCAACCATGGCTATGTAAAGAAATCACTCCTTTCTTTCATGTTTTATGTTCTGACATCATTAATACTGACAGTACAGCTCTGGGAATCATTTGCTAGTTAGATTGAACAGTCTGTCTGGGGTCTCAGCATTGACAAGTTGCAAAATGTTTTATTTATTACTTCATATTACAAACACATTTCAGTAACAAATCCATTAGCAGATCTAACAATTGAAATAGATGCTCGGAATTCAGAAGTAGGATCAGTCTAAAATTTCAATTTACTGCTCTTTCTTAGCATTTTCACCTGTGGGTAGCAGTTCTGTACATAATCGTTGCCATCCACAGTGCTGGAACACTGGTGCAGAGGCTGACAGGGAAATGTAGTCAATTGTAACCTTTGTCATGTGTTTAATCCCAGGGGATTGCAGCTATCTCATAACAGTATTTTATGCTTTATGTTCTTAGACTAGGCAATACCTCTGACACCAAAGCCAGTAAAGAGATAGTGAATATGTGAAGAAAAAAGTAAAAGCATACAGTGAGAAATCTTTGCTGAGCAGATAATGTGTTGCCCACTTTTTAGATCTAAATGGGTGCTTTAGCACATTTTATGCATGACTTCTCACATCAGAGTACAGGAATTACTCTTTCAAATGCAATAAAAATAATTTAGATAGCTAATTTCCCAGCTTTTTTTATGCTGTTGAGTGTATAAAGCATCTAGCTAGTTCAAATGCCACTGGTAGATACAAATTAACGATATAGGACAATTATAAGAGATGTTTTTAAGGAAGATGATGTGTTAAGTGTGTTTCCTTCACCTTTTGAATNACTGGTGGGAAGGAGCTTCCAGAATTGGTGGCCATGTGCTCCAAAATGCAAGGAAGCGCTCTGCATACTGAAGATCCCATTAGTCACCCTCCCCCTGAAGAGACAACGGTAACATTTATGCCCTGGTGTCTGGAGTATTCTTGAAGCTAGTGGGACTCCTTCCTGTGAGTGCCAGGATTTTAAATTACATTGTGCAGGGGATGGCTGTTGACATTTGGGTGAGAATGGAGCAGTGTCACTGAGTGCTCTACATTTTAGAAACTTTGGATCCAATTTGTCTTGATTCTTTATGTAGGTTACAACTTTTCTGGAGCCTGGACTTCTTTGTGCACGTGCTCTTTCTGTGTGCTACCCTTTAGGAGCCAGCTGCATAAATATGCAGTAAAGGAGAGTCTTGAAAGCAGGCAGTGAAGGCTGATGGATATAGCTGAGGTTTTGTAAGGGCACATCCCCTGATATGCAGGTAAAAGATCACTCCAGAACCACTGTGGATTAGGAAAAAAGTGGTTTTTCTTAATTTTTAGGTACCTCTAGAAATCTGGTCCACTTGCACCTGGTGAACTTTCAGCAGGATCTGTTGTACTTGACTGGTTCCTTGGATGCCTCTGGCATGACATCTGAAGTAAAGATCGAAGATTTCTCAAGGGAAAGTGGAGCGTGGGGCTGTGAATGTGTTGTCACTATTTAAATAGTCATTAGGCCAGATTTTGCTGGATTCACAGATGCCCAACCAGTCTTCCATATTCATGAACACTCTTCATCTGCTTTGACAAATGGTGCTATTTGAGAATTGAGCTTTCATCATTTTGCTTCTAGTTAACCAGTTCAAAATGGGTTCAGAAATTCTGAGGTTGGTGAATCCAGAGAAAGCTCCAGGTGAATCTGGCAATTTAATTTTTATCTTCGGTGGAGTGTTATTTAGTGAAAATCAGTAATGTAGATTTTACTCCTCTTTTCTGTAGATCTTCTACTGGTTTAGAGCATAATGACTTTTTCTGTGGAACAGGTTTTTGNTCTTTATATTTTGAATATTTTTGTAGATTAACTGCAGCACATAACATTTATATTTAAGATTTTGCCAGAAGTGAAGTTTTATTTTGATTAATACATATGATATTTAAAATATTGGGTGACTTCCAAATAATTCTTGTTTTTAAATTTGAGGGCTTCTAGCAAATGTCAAGTGTTAATCTTAGGGCTGCTCTTAAATTCTAATCAGCTGAGAGCATAATTGTTCAGTAGAGAGTGAAGTAAATTACCTTGTTAAATGCAGTGGCTTAGAGAACTGGTGGGAGGGAGCTTCCAGAATTGGTGGCCATGTGCTCCAAAATGCAAGGAGGCGCTCTGCATACTGAAGATCCCATTAGTCACCCTCCCCCTGAAGAGACAACGGTAACATTTATGCCCTGGTGTCTGGAGTATTCTTGAAGCTAGTGGGACTCCTTCCTGTGAGTGCCAGGATTTTAAATTACATTGTGCAGGGGATGGCTGTTGACATTTGGGTGACTAA
>VZTT01031972.1:52515-67983 GCA_013400855.1 Buphagus erythrorhynchus | reverse complement strand
GTCTGTTACACACCCGAGTTACAGAGCTGCTCTTGAGTTTCCGCTTTCCCCTCAGCAGCTTTTCCTGACACCCTGGAGCTTTCCCCATCCTCCACAGTGATTTGGGCCAAGTTGTCTCCAGCTGTGCTTACTCCTCCCTTGCTAGTTCACAAATACAGCATGTGCACACTTCTTTGCTTGGGAGAGCCCAGCCCCTGGCAGTTAACATCTGCAGAAGTGTCAAAGTATTTCACGTCTCTGCAACTCAGTTTGATTTCTTCTGGCTTAGTCTGAGGTTGCCCTGTTAGAAAGCACTGGCCTAGTTTTTCAAAAGGTCATGGACAGGGAAACTTCCTAATCTTAAAAGATGACTTCATCACCTATTTCTATTAAAAGCATTGCTTGGACTGTTGCAAGAAGAAAAGGAGAATGAGTGGCTTACACCATGAGTAAGAATTTTTCTTTTAATGCAAGTGGCTTGGACTGGGCAGGGCATTGCCAGAAGACTGATTTAAATCATTCCACTATCAGAGAAAGTGGGTACAACATTTAAAAACGTCTTCGCTGCTGAACTATCCTGCAGTAGGCACTAAAAGGAGCTGTGTACAGGTGCCACTTATACTGAGCTCCTACACACAGGTGGCAGCACTGCCGAGTACTCGGTGCAGCAGAGGAAACAGCCCAGCACGCTGGAAAGGCCAGCTCCTGACAGCAGAGCTGGGTTTGAGGACAGGGATCTCATAAGCCACCCCAGAACCAAAGCCTGCCCCTGACGTCCCACAGCTGAGTGTGTTCACAGAGTCCTTTCACGCAGGACACCACCCCTCGCCAAGACCGTGGCGTGTCGGGGAAGCACCTCCATGTACACAGCGTGTATCCTAGCGACTGTTACTAGCGAAGGCAGAAATACAACTGGAGCTTGTTTGGTTGTTAACCGGGCGCTTCCACCACCAGGACACACAGCACAGCCCTGCCTCGAGCCTGCAGCTAAGCGTGCACGTTCCCTTCAGCAAGGCGGGGCGGCCAAAGCCTGCTGCAGGATGAGAGGGCAGCAGCTTCACCGACAGGACTGCAAGGAGAATACCACCAGCAGCGCTGGCACTGCTGCCAACAGCTGAACAGGCACCATGTGCCATGGTCCTCTTGCCACAGAGCCAAGCCCGAGGCCATCCAGGTTTGTACTCTGTTAGGAAAAAACCCCATCTCAGTTACAAAAAGCCAAACCCAGTTTGCACTCCAAAAGGAAAAACACCCCAAAACCTGAACCCAAACCCCAGCGTTGCATGCTGCTATCTATGCCACTGCCACCAGCAGCATGGCTGCTCTAATCCAGGTACTTTTCTGCATGTAAACAAGCCCTTGTACACTGCGAGAAATCACTGGAGGTGACAGATGGCTCAGCCCTCTCGTTTTGGCAATGTACAGCTGTGCCCTCCTCACCTTCCTTAGCTACCAGCTAAGTTTTATATTGTCCTCTTTAAATGCAAACTGTGTCTTTTTTAAGCATTAGTGACTCTAGGTAACTGCTTTCTCTAGGAATATTCAGGGCTACGTTGAGAGCGAGTCGATGTGGGCGGACCCAGGCTGACTACACAGCTCCATGCAAGCGCTGCTCTCCACTCAGCTGTGATAAATCACGAGCAGGATGTACGTGGACTTTTCCACCCCCTCCCTGATCTACACGTGTCCCAGGTAGAGCATGTGCTGAAGCTTTTTTGAATTCTGTTCCTCAGATAGCGCTGAACTTACCTAAACAGCTTTTGTTGGAGAGGAGTATTTTTAACAAAAACAGGATACTCCTTTTTGAGTGTGAGAGTTGAAGCACTTCAAGTGTGGCTGTTTTGTTGGGGTTTTTTTTTTAACACCATACAGCAAAGAGACTGAAAACAAAACACCCCAGACTTTTGAATTGAAATACAGGCTTTACAACCATAGTAAGTGTAGGCTCTTATATTTTTGTTTAAGACTATATCATTTTATAGAGTACCAAAATAAGCAAAGGATCAGCACTCCATACAAAGTGTTAGTTCTTGTGAGGAGGGTAGAAGGGAAATGGACTTTAATTACACTAAACTTTTTTTTTGCAAGTCTAAAGAAAACTCCATTTCAGCACAACATATTTGGGTTTCAATTCCCCAAATTTCATTAAATAGTGTTTCTTTTAAGACAAGTAAAGGGATGATTTAAAGCACTATTAACAAGGAGGTGGTGCTGTTAATGTTTAATGTCAATATGCAATGGCATCTGCTATAAAGGCTAGAAGAGCAACACAAATTTATCTTTACTTCTGAAGACTACTAGAAATTGACTACCACTGGAGGAAAGTTCCAAGCACAGCACAGGACTCTAGCTCTAGGCTGGTGCCAGGAAGCCTCTGCTAGTCCCGACACTGCCACGGGGACTGCCAGCACACGCCAGGGCCCGACGGCAGCAGTGCCGCGTGTTCTCACACATGTACCCCGTGTCCCTCCTACAACGGGTACATCTTTTCCCTGTCTTATGGCATTAAAACGCAAGTTAGCAGCTAACATTGCCACTACAGTTTTACAGAAGCATAAAGCTGAACAGAATAGCAGTTAAAACAAATTGAAGCTGTTAAACTCCATGACAATCCTTCCTCCTGTCCTACTCCCTGTCCAAGTCCTTCTCCTGCTCCTTCCCTAATGTCTATTTTACAATAAAGAACTGGATTTACATGATGCAAGCGCAACTTAAAGACTTTTGCCCTATACATATAACCATGTTAAACTGTGAATTATACATGTGATAGATCTCTAACAGAGCAACCACTAGTTTTTTTAAAGAAACACAAGTATTTCAGCATGTACAGTAGAGTTTAAAACTGTCCAACATCGTCGCTTTCACACATTCTCTTACTCTTTATAGCATTAACGGGATTTTAGACCTTGATGGTGACAATCCCAAACAAGAGTAAAATGAATTTATTTTATTGCAAACAAACGTCTAGAGTTAAACTTCTCCACCCACTTTCTTAAAAGAGAAAAGGAATCAGCAGGCTAAGGAGATACACCCATTTGAGAATTGACATGATTAAAAATTAAGATATAAAATGGGTGACTCACAGTTTCATTAGCTTACAAAATGGTGGAATAACTACTACAAGCACACTAGGTATACAGTATTTTGTGGGGAGAGTTATACAGACACACAGCTAACTTCATATAGATCCCATTAGACAACTGGATTTACAACAAGTTTTGTTTAATAAGAAATGGGCAAAGCCAGCTTCTTTTCAGAATCAGAATGCAGAACAAATGGAAAAAAAATTATGGTTTTGTACCTTCACAAGTTTGAGCCTCCACAAATAAAGCAACCGAGTTTTACAACTTTAAGAGCTTCTACATACACTCCACCACCACTATTTAGCCCCAGGTTTCCTCTTTGCCCCCAACATCTTAAGAGTTCCAAATGTTACAAAAAAGTCCTAGTTATTGCCAGAAACTTTTGCCTCCCCCTCCTCCCCTCCCCACCCAAGAGCTTCATAGAGAGGATGGAGTGTAATAGGGAGCTTTACATAATCACATGGTATTTGAGGGCTACTAAGATGCCTCCATATGAATCTGGTTGCTAACATTTCTATTGTATTGTGACATGACTCACGACTGTTTCTTAGAAATTGGGGGATGGGGAAAAAGGAGAAAATTCTTTAATAAAAAGACACCAGGTACAAAGCAACGTTTTACTTTTGTTGTGGTAAAAAAAAAGTCACATTTTACAGATAAAATGTAGAACCCTGAAATACTGACACATTCTCTTTTCGTGCACAATGCTGAGGTTCTCTTACGAATCACTTTAAAACTGCAATTAAAAATGTACAAAAAAAGAAAAGAAAAAATCAACCCACAAAGCTTCTAAAAAAGGAACCCGCAGGCACTTCCTCTTGTGGAATGTTTAAAAAGTTAGCCTACTAAAGAAAACAGTCGACTTCTTGTGAAGGTTTTGGAGAAATATGTATCAGTTCATTTATTTGGGTATTCAATAATATCCTTGGTGATAATGCTGACTCCATGGCTTCTGACCCCAGAATTGCTGCAACAGATTAATAAATAGTTAGTTTTAACCTGCAATCACACAATGGTTAAGTTTCGTACTTGGGAGAAAAAGAATCAACATTTAACATCTAGCTCCCCTGGAACTTGAGAAGATTAAAGTCTTCTCCAATAGCAGCAAGTTCCTGAACAACTGAAGGCAGTTAAAGAGTTCACTTCACAGCAGTAACGTGAAGCCAAGTACCACATACCATTAAGAGCATTAAGCCACAGCTGGTATTTGATATATCAAGACCATCAAGGCAGATTAAGTTTTGCATAGGAAGCTATTTATAGTGATATTACCTCACATTAGATTTTGTTTTCTACTTTTGATTATTCATCTATTTGTTTTAGTCAGCATTTTCCAACATTCAAATTAACAATCAGTAAAAAAGGTAAAGCTGGGACTACTTACACCCTGCTGCCACTGGTTGTAGCCCTGAGATTGGTTTTTGTAGCCACGATTATTTCCCCTTCCTCTGAAGTTCTGCAAGAGGACAACAGTTTTTAACTACTTCGTCTATATGCATTTTTCAGAAGGGTCCTAATACCAATCTTTATTACCACCAAAACATCACACACCATATAGAACTATCAGCCCCAGGTTAACAGAAAAACACACCACCAAAAAACCCCTCCCTGAAAAACCAGAATACCAAAAGCCTCCTCCCTTCCCTCTAAGCAACTGCTTTTTAACCATGGGGCAAGAATCTTAGAATTAATAAACCAGCTCAAACTGTTGTTGCCTGGTGTGGAAAGCTGGCTAATCCAGTTTTGACTCACCCTATTTCCAGCTGCTAAATGCACCAGGACAACTAAAAATACAAGAGCTTGTCTATTTTTAGTTAGGAAAGGCTGTAGCTGCTACAAGGATATGTTATCTGATCAGACAAAAGGATATGGGTCACACAACTGAAAATAGAAGAGCTAGCTGACAAAACCTCCAACAGAAGTTATGGTACAACAAAGGGACATTGATGTAAGTAGATAAAATTTTGCTTTTCCCCTGTTTGTCAGTATTAGGCAAACCTGAGCCATGTTTACTGGCTTGGGCTCCATCTGCTGGCTCTTCAGTAATCCAAATTTTGTTTTCCAACACTTCCACTGATATTCCATGAGGTAAGATCTAGGCTAGTGTGTCTTTACTAGCTGTGTTTGATACCAGACACCAAAACAAAGACTCTGTGCAAAGCTATTTTCAGAAACTTCCCTACATGTTTGTTAAAGATACACTTTGACCCTCAGCCCAAACAACAGTTATTATGGGGAAGGGGAAGAAACACACAAAAAAACCAAAGACAAGCCTTTACATATAGTCACTAGAAATCTTAATTTTAAACAGGACAGAGATACAGCCCTAACATGAACTGACCCCCATCAGTTGTGACACAACATTCAGAGCCTTGGGCACATGCACTAAACTAGAAAGGCCTTGCAGCATGGCATCAGTGTAGCACCACAACCAAGTTTGAGACTCCTCACAGGCACCAGGGCTGTCAAACAACATCCAAGTATTGTAGTTCAGTCCCCCCCTCAAAGCATCACCTGGTTGTAGTTTCCCCTGTTGGGCATTCCACCTCTGTTATAGTTTCCTCTGTTTGAGTAGCCACCTCTGCTTGGAAAGACAGGGCCTCGAGGATACGGGTAGCCAATCGCTCCGCTGCTGCCACCGCCACCACCGCCACCTCCACCACCTCGCTGAGGCATGTTGCCTCCCCTCCTGTTGTATCCACCACGATTGCCAGGGACTGCAGGGAGACAGTTACTTTAATCAAGTAATTGTTAGGTCTTACATATTTCCTACACAAAGATGAACAGTGCAACCCAAGGTCTGACAAACCTCTCACTTCAGCTCGACAAGTAACTATGCACTAAAACGTTAAACTTACTGAAATTGAGATCAAGGTTCCCACTACATAATTGCAGTGTAAGTACTACAACCTTTTTCCCTAGCAGCAGCAACCTCCAAAAGTCACAGATTTATTTCTAGGCTCACCTCCTCCTCTGAAGTTGCCCCGCATGTTGAATCCTCCACGTCCTCTCTGACCCCTATTAAATTGATTTTTATTGCTCTTCTTGTTCTTCTTTGAGCCAGTGTTCTGTTTCTTTTCTGGCGGAAGAGCTTTCTTACTTTCTTCTTTATACTGTTCCAAAAGCTTCTGAGCTTCTTCTTTTTGCAACTCTACATAGATTATTTCATCAAAACATTCTGCTACCTCTGGCAGTGTGAAGTTCCCTATAATTGCAAAAACACTGAGTATTCAGCATCTACATTCAGCTACAATCAAAGCCGCAATTTAACCACCTTTCCCCCATTCTTCCTCCCACCCTCTCCATCCCCTCAGCATAGGGACAAAATTACATAATCTGAGCATTTAGAAAATATAACAGTGACAAAGGAAATAAACAGATCTTCATGGAGTTGCCAGTACTGTTCCAAACCTTGAAAACATTCTGCCTATCTTTTTTTTTTTCTTTTATAAGCCTCCACTTAGAACACCAGTTTCTGCCAAATATGTCACGTATATAGGGCACTTTATGCCAAGACAGCTTTGTGCATCTGCATGAAGCGTATCACCATAACTGAGTAGTGTTAAGGACTGCAGCAGAGGGAACACAATATAGTGTTATCCTACCAAGTTACAATAGTCTTCCAGTTTTGTATAAGTACAACTCTTTAAGATAAAGTGATTTTTTAGACTTCACATTTACTTAATCCTTTAAACAGATACTCAGCATCCTAAAACACAGTATAGGATTATGTTCCATGCCTTTCATTTTGAGAACTGCATGCTCTGGAAGATCTTTTCCCTCCACCTCTGCCTTCTTTTGTGTTCTTTGCTTGTAGTCTTCATCTTTTGGGCAAACAACAACTGCTTTGCGCTGGAAGCCTGCAAACAGGCACATTTTTCTCCTCTGCGCAGCTGCAGACACATTTGTCTGAAAAAAATGCAGTAACTTACTACACGTAGCTGTCATTGTAAGAGTTAAGGAAGTCAACTTATGGTGTATAGACTTCACCTCTACAAGAGCTTGCAATGAAGTTTACAAATAACTGGACATAAAGACGCTGCATAATGCAAAGTTACGAGCTCGTATCAACGTGTTAAAACACTATTCCTCCCACATCCCATAAATCTAGAGAAGTTCAGACAAGCATTCGTAGTAATATCTCAACTTTGTGTCCCCTGAATGAGTAGTAAGTAACTGAAACAACTATTATAATAATATTTAATCCCAATTAATTACTACAATACAGCCTATAACAAATTTCCTTAACCGTTTTTCACTGAAGCTTCTACCTGATCCAAAATGAAATTCCGCTTCTTACGAGCTGCAATCTCAATGAACTTTCCAAGACACTGTGGAGCTCTCTGCAACAGTGTGTTAAGTTTTCCAGTGTCTGCCATCTGACGCTTAAAACCTGCAACCTATGGACAGATTTCCCAGTTAGTCAGAGTAGTCCTGATCCATGTAGCTGACATTTTTCTTTGCTAAATGTTTTCCACCACACTTCAAGGGTTATTCAATTCAAGGCCATAGCTGCTGCAAACTTGTAGTTGTAATTCTCAACCCTCCACAGAACGTAAGAGATTTATAAACAAAGACTCCACAAGAATTGGCACCATTCAGTTCAAGGTATACTCATCACAATACTAATTCTAGCTAAATGTTCTGAGAACAGTGATGTATAGAGAAGTAGAAATACATTCAATAGTCAGCAACAGCAGACTGTTTCTTACATATTACCACAAAAAGCTTCAGAATCCTGCCATGTGTGAATTAGCAGCTCAGCAAGGTATTAAAATTTTTACACAGAATCATTAGATTGGGAAAGACCTTTGAGATCACCGAGTCCAACCTATGACCTAACACCACCTTGTCAACCAGACCACAGCACTAAGTGCCACAGCCAGTCTCTTCTTCAACCAGAATGGTCACTAGCTAACAAGTAGCCAGTTTCTTTGATACAAAAGAACCCCATGGCAGCCAAATACTATGGATTTACAGCAAGTTTTGAACATACCAAGAAATAAAATGTCTTATCACTTACCATCATTTTGTCCATAATAGTATTTGTCCCAAGAATGTTGTATTTCCCAGGATTTGCTGCTGCATGTTTGGTAACCCATGTAGTCTTGCCAGCTCCAGGCAAGCCAATCATCATCACCACCTACGACAAAAAGTTCTGTATTTGAGATGCTATTTCAAAGATTTTCTTTAATGCACAACTTAGCCCAGCAAGCCTAATGGATACTGAGGGGGGATGTGGGGGTGGGGAAGGTAGTGGTAGTGAACGGGAAGTATTAAAGCTCCCAAACAAAAATGTCAGGAGTGAGGTGTAATAGTCTCCCTAACTCTACCATTTCCATCCATCTGCTTTAACAACTTTTGAGATGATCAGAAGAAACTTACTTCACAATCTTTCTTTTGCTCAGGTCCCTTTGGTCCTCGGACCCTATCCTCCAGGGGGACCTTCTGAATGAAGGTATACTCTTCAGGTACAGGGAAGTAAGGTTCCTCCTTCTGACCAAAGTTAAACTCAACCGCACAGTTATGGCAGAGAACATGTGGAAAGAGTGGTCGCCCATCAAGAACTTCCTTGCTTATTTTGAATGCAACACCAAGCTCTTGTCCATTCTTGGAATATGAGAGCTCCACTTCATCACCATCAAAATTCTGTTTTTCAGACAAAGCATTATTTTGGATAAAATTAGCTCACTTTATACAGTTAATTAGTCATTTCACTCTACTGGCTATGTTCATTCAAATTCTGTAACACTGTTATTTCATAAAGAAACTAAAACTAATTTTCTAATGAGTCACTGTCAGTGATCATCTTGTTCAAGATCTGATTTTTTGTTAAAAGGCTTTAAAGACATTTGTCCATGAATACGAAATCATGTTGCCAGCAGTCACTGTTAGTAAGAGCTGCTGCTTCTACTGCCCGCCTATGTTAAACAACTTGTCTTGCTCCTATGATTTTATGGATCTGCTTTACTATTTCTAACATCAAAGTAGTCTAAAAATTAAAGGATGTTTTCCCTCAAAAGAAAATATAAGTGAAAACTTACAGCAAAACATCCAATCACATCATTTTCATCAAACTTCTCACCAAAGTCTTCAGTTTCACAATTGCATGTCTTTATTCCTTTTAGAGAATACCCATAAGAAAATTCTTCTTCACCTGAAGGAACAATTTAAACTAATTACAAATAGGCTTTCCCGTCTAATCTTTTACACATAAATCACCTTACAGCTACTTAAGTAAGCTGCTGTTCACAGTATTTTTATTAATGCCAAAACAAGCTATTGACACCCCCCAACAGCTATACAAGCTCATTCCTCTATTCAATACTTTCACTCGAGATAGAACAGCGGTGTTTCCTCATCCCTGTTTAAAAGCCTTATGCTGCTGGTTCCAGATTCATGCTGACAATAAAAGCTGAACTGTCAGATAAAGACATGAACAAGTATTTTTAAACTGTTAAGACCTGATTATGCAGTGGTATACCTGCTGTAACGTAGTCAAAAAGGCTTTCTGGCACTTACCCCTCCCATTTTAAAGGGAGTTTAGCAGACAGTCAGCCTATGCAATAGCTGAGGATGAAGCTGCAAGGAACAAGCTAACAGGAAGTGTCAAACACAAGGACTCAGGTGTAACTTAAGTAGAAAGCTGTTGCTGGTGTCAGAACATACCAACTCACCAATATTTCCCCCAAAGATGCATTTCAGCAACCAGTTATAAATATTATTATTTCATATATATAACGGAGTTGTATTTCTATCTTTCCAGCTATTTTCAGAAACTAGGATTTTCCCACCAAGCAAAACAAAAGACAATGTAGTTACTATGGGTTAAATTTTATACTATGCCCCACCCTTTAAAAGTGGAAGGAAGGGCAACTCCCCTTTTTCTACTTATGACATTAAATGAAAAAGACAAATCCTTTATCTTGTCAGGTATTCAACAATGTTCTCCACAACCCATACATGATCACTGGAAAGATAAATTCTTAAATTATGGCCCTAACCCTTACAGGTCCGAATACTTTATGACTTTATTTGGTCCTCGTAATTAACTTCTTCACACCATGCCCAGGGAATGACTCAAATTAAGACCACTTTTCACAACACACACACTACAATCACTAAGCTCATCCCCCCTTCTTCGGAAAATAATTATTTTCAAACTTCAGCCACATCAACACAAAAGCAATCAAACATTTTAAAGGCTTACCAAGCAACATTCCACTTGTGTTCAGTGACCAGCCAACTCGCACTTCATGTATGTCAATGTCTTTTGTATACAGGTGTTTAACAGGAATCTTTTCTGTAACCTATTTTTAAATTATTCAGTAAAAGGTAAGCAGTATTCATTATACACTAACAAGATGGAAAAACAAAAGGTAACATTTGGAACCTTTATACCTTCATAAAATCTTTGCTAAGTCTAATTGATCACCTTCTGCAAAAATAAAACATGTTCAAGAATATGAAACCACAACTAGTGACTAAATAGTTCCATCTCCTGACTTAGGAATGAAGATTGGAGAACATGATGAAGACTGTAAATCATCATCACTTTGTCATAGCAGTCCCTGTCAGTGGTCAAAAGCCTTAAGTCCTTTTGACACTGTATTAAGATCACGAACAATACGTGTATTTATTAAAAAAACCCCAGCTGACATGAAGTTGGGTTTAACAGTAAATTACTTAACTAAGAAAATGGGTGATGTATTAAAAAACCCGCTTCTTAGAGAATAGGGAAAGTATTACACTAACCCTTTTCACTGTAAGCAGACTTCCTGGGCAAGCTGCCAGCTTCCAAACAACATAACCAGTTAAAAAAAAAAAAAAAACCAACAAAAACCACCTAAATGCACTGGAACCTACATGCAAACAGCTGTTTTTTAACTGTCTTTGGAAACTTTACTAAAATAAAATGAACAACCCATCAGTATCCTATCAGCCTCTGCAACTGTTCCAGTCAGGTGACTGAGCTGAAACCCATTTGAAAGTGAACAGGACAATAAATAGTGACATGAATTTCACTTCACTGGTCTTCCAAAGTTATAGGTATCAACAGACACAAAAATCACTCCATGCAAAAGCTTGGATAATGGGATCACTACCCAATTCTCATGGTAACAGCTACCTTTGAAAGCACTAGAGAAAGAGAACAGATAAATATACACAGGCCCATCATATGCAAAGAAGCCTTTAACATTAAGTAAAAAAAAAAAAGAAAAATAAATTCAAGCTTTATGATCTTATTCTTCTTCTACCAATAAGCTGGAAAAATCAGTTTATTACAAGGCTGATTGCTCTTTGCCATTCTTACTCTTCAGGACAACTCCTGTTCTCAAAATTCAACTACCTGCTAAATACTCACATTCAATGCATCATGTCAGAGTTAATCTTGTTGAACGGGACCTCTAGAGGTCATCCAGCCCAAATCCCTGCCTAGAGCAGATCAAACTCAAAGACTAAGTAGAACCAGAAAGGACTGTTGGAATAATTTATATCCCTTAAAAAAAAAAAAAAAGTCAAGCTTTCTGTAATCTTCAGAAAGTACAAGCAAACTTCTGACTAGAGAGTATAAAAATACTTTCAGTGTTGATGCATGAGATGCCAAATAGAATTTGTGGTTTAAAAATGAGACCAGAAGTCTCACATTCAGAACAAATACAATGTTTTGTGGGTTTTTTGGTTTGGCTTTTTTTTTAAATTTCTGGTTTATTGTTTGTTAAATGGAAGTTCTTATAAAAGAGGAAACAGTTTTGCAAACTGAGCCATGTTCTTGTAAGAGAAGGCCGTTTAAAAGTCCTGTTCACATCAATTAATTTCAACCAAGTCCAAAAAAAAGGTGACAAGTATAAATATTATATTTAAGCATGCAAAAGCCTCCCATAAACATTAACTCACCTTCATCTCAAAGCAGACTTTGCCTTTAGAAACTCCATAGGAGGCTCTCCCTCCAGCCCAGAGGAAAGCAAAGCTTTCCATGGTCAGAGAGGAAGCACTAAACCGGTCTCTTGAGATTTTAAAATGCAGGTCACAGTTATCTGTTAACATAAAAATCATTTTGTTCACTCTGGTCACAAAATAAAGGTATCCAATTTTATGCATTAAAGATGCTGCCAGCTTTCAAAGGTGATTTTAAAGACAAACTGCCAGCAAGTACCCAGGACCTTTCAGAGAAGCAACATGTCTCAATGCAACTGCAGACTGAAGCTCAGCCAAAAATCTTAGAAAAAGCTAGCTAACAAGTCGTTTTCAAGGTGCCATCTTCCCTTCTGTCACCTAATTTCCCTCTGCTTAAAAACCCCTAACTTTCACCTTATCTGTTAGAACTCTCTTTTGTCAGTTACCTCTTTCCATCAATACAGAGCCATCTGCATTGTGCTCTCCACAGTACCCTCTAGAGACCTGATTCTGAAGCAGTCTCACTGCTCAAGCCCAAACCTAAGCACTGTTAAGAAGTAAATGTGGACATAAATGGTTTTGTTTAATTACTGAACATAGCCTTTGGTTAATATAGTCAATCATCAAGTCAAATTAGATGACGTCTATTAAAATAAGGGCAGTTAAGTCAGATGCAGATATGCTAAGCACAGAGTGTGTGCTAAGAGAACCTACTTCAGTCCAGAAACACACACTGAATTCACCTATCACTCTAACAACTTCAGTGAAACCTTGGTTTTTACAAGGTTTCAGAGCTGCACACCATGAAACTGCAAATGAATCTCACAGCAGGTTTCAGAAAAACAATGCCGAATGGTAACAAGAGGTGCAGCATGCAACACTTGAATTCCCCAGAGCAATGAATCCACAGAAGCAGCTCCAAACCTATCTGATGGTTACAAGAAAGGAGCAAAATGGGCAAAAAGTGAGGAATCCTGCTCTGGTGTAAAACCTGCATGATGCCAGAATACACTAAAATGGAGTGTGCCCTCTACTACTGGCAACTCTCATGCACAAGATTTTGTTTGCATACAGCCATCTCCAATTCCAAAAATACTATTAGTGACCTGAATGTTTTCTCATTAGTGCTGCTAACTTTTATTTGTTGCATGAAAAGCAGATAAAATCATACAGAAGAAACCCACCTTTGCAGCAGGCTACCTTTAGAACAGGAGATGAGAACAGAACTTGAAGTTACAGCTTCTTTGTAAGACACAAGTAATAAAAAGTACTTAAGAGTGGCTAAACCTCTTACATGTCTGGATCACTATCCAGAAGAGAGTGCCAACTCGTTACACAATTCAGTCTTACAGCTGTGTTTGAATCTTATCTCTAAAGAGTCTGTCAACACTTTAAATCAGAATTTGTCCAGTAACAAGATCTTCTACTAGAAAATACTATTATTACTAGAAACAGTAATAATGAGAAGTAGATATTTACTCAGCTATTGGAAAAATCCAAAGCTCCCACAGAAGCGGCTACTCACCAGGTTAGCAGCTAGAAACTTGAGACTTAGCAAAATGTCAGGGATGGCATATTCAGCAATTTACGTGTCTGTAAACTAATACCTCCTTCCACTTCAAACCATTTCTCGTGGAATAAAATCACCTGAAACTTCTAACAAGTATGCCAGACAATGCCACAAGTTAAGAATGGCACTTTCCTTCCATGGCACTGTAAGAATCCAACAAGTTCAAGCATTACTTCAAGACCAAGTTTTCTAATATTGCACTGAGTCCTTATACTTACCCTCAGGAATACAAATGTCAACTTTGCCATTATGGTATGTTACAGTAATAGTAATGTTTATAATCTGCCTCAAAAAAACCCTGTTTGCAAGTACTTCTCAATTTCAACGTTCTGCTGACCAGTTCTCTCTGCCACACCACTCACACAATCCACCACCCAAAGCCCACACACTCACAGGTAACATGAACATGTCCTTTCTGAGGAGGCATTATCAGATTTTGTTAAATTTCTCAGAAGACAGGAAGAACACTCTACTGGTCAGTACATAAACAGGGGAACTTATGTTCCTACTTATATGTAGGAAGCTCACTTCCCAAACTGTATTTTGTAAGCACTTATACTATTGACTCTGACCTTTCTGGGCAATAGTGCTGGACAGCTGCTTCATCAAGCTGTCTCTAGGGTGTTCTATGTGCACTCTACACTTACCCACCTAAGCTCCCATACCAGATTAGTCTTCTGGTTAAGATTTCTTCACAGAACTGTCCATCTCTACAGACTAGCTAGGAAAACCAAGCTTATTCCTGCTAACATACTCATATATCCTTCTGTTCTTTTATTTCTAAAAATGAGTGGAAACACAGTATTTTTCTAATTTTTTTAACGTTACCTGGTAATGAAAATCAACAAATGTATCCTCCCTGTTTCAGAAAGCGTGGCATTAAGATTAAAAGCCTTAACACCACATCTTTCCAGAACAAAGGAAAGCGCATTTACTCACAAGTATCAAGACAAACCACTGTGTCGTCAAAATGTTCATCTTCTTCTTCCACAGGTGGTTGAGGGGACTTGGCCCTGAATAAACAAAATCAAACAAAACATGTATTTTCATGACGTTAGAGTAACATTTCTGTACTCTGTTCCTCCTCATCACAAAATACGGACCAGCATCAATTCTGTTTACCTGCTATACTTGTTTTCCTCAATGTATTCAAAGTATCCTCGGCCATGGTCTTCACGTGGTCTCTTCACTCCCCTCTTCTTCTCACCAGGCTTTTGTTCCGTTTTACCATCTCCTGTAACAGACGCAATGATTTATTTTGATTATTTTAAGTTTTAGTTTAATTGGGAAAAAAATCTATACGACGGTTTAAACTTTGTAAACTGCAGCAAGATACAGCGTGAGGTAAGCAGTAACGTCTTAAAAAGGAATTGTGCTACGTTACTAACATGAAACCCTGTATCTTGAATTTTCACGGGAGACTTAAAACCTGACGCCAATCAGAAATTATTTGGTATAAGGAAGTTGCCAAAACACCATGCAGCAGCCAGTACGGCCCTCAGTGATATGATCTCCACTGAAAAGCCTCAAAAAAGAAAAAAAAACAAAAAAAAAACACCAAAAAACCAAACAAAACTTCAAAAAAAATAAAAAGGGGGGGTGAAGAAAGGAAAAAAAAAAAACCTCCTGACCCGCCGCGCCTCCAGACCCGCGACACCATCACCACCCGCCCACCACAGGGGCAGCGGGACATTGCCGGCCTCCCGCAAGGGCACCGTGCGATCCGCACGACTGCGCCTCCTCCCGGCGGGCCGCGGGCGGGAGCCCCAGGGAAGGGATTCCTCCTCCTCCCGCCTCCATTGTACCGCCAGGCCTTCCCAGCGCCATCCCGTGCGGCGGCGGCGCCCAGCCCGGAAGTGACGTCACGCGCGCCCAGCGCTGCTCGGCGCACAATGCACAGCGCGCCCCAGCGGCCCCTCCGCCGCCCCTCCCCCCGCG
>VZTT01031972.1:20688-51793 GCA_013400855.1 Buphagus erythrorhynchus | reverse complement strand
GTCGGTGCCCTGGCGGGCGATGGGTGCGGGCGGGAGGCGCGGGGGGTTCGTGCGGCTGCGGGAGCTGCGGAGCCGGACCCGCCTGGCGCCAAATCCTTTCACCGCGAGCTCGCGAGGGAGACGCGCCTCGCGGGGCCGCGCACGCTCCGGCGCCGCGCGCGCGCTGCCCCGCCCCCGCGCACGTAGGCCCTCCCGCGCTACCGTAACGACCGCATTACCGTAAATACCCGCCCGAGAGCAGAACACCCCGCCGGCCTTGTCCTGGCGGGTTCCGCGGCCGATCGGCCGATACACTGCTCCGGCACAATGAACCCGCTCCGGCCTGCGAGCCACCCCCGTGCCAGCTCCCGCCCGCCTGAGGCCACAGCCCGTCCGAAATGCCCTCCACCACGGGCCCGCATCCCAGCCACAGCCTCGCAGCGCCCTGCCCTGATTGCCCTGGCTCCCCTGCGGGGCCTAGTCGTGTACGGTTTATTGCGTGCTGGCTTCGAAAAGGAGCACTGCTGCTCGAAACAGTTGTCCTGGCGCAGCCCTGCTAGCGCAGTTATGTAAGGACAGGAGCGGGCCTACCCCGTTCCCGTCCGGCGCCGAGGCAGGCGCGGGAGGCAGGCGCGGGGCTGAGCCTTAACCGGAGCCGGCGATAACAAAGGTTCTCCAGTGCACGGACTCCCGGTCTGGAGCTCGGCACGGCGCCAATCCTCTCACCAAACCTGTGCAGCTTTCCCTCTTCTCTTCCCCCTGCCTGCCCCTCTGCACAGCGTTAATATGGGGCTCTCCCCAGCCACACAAGTTGTACAGTCATCGAATTTTGGATTTTTCCAATTCGGTCAAAAGTAACGTGAAAACAAACACTGGAGAGGATTTCACTCGAGCAGGAGGGCAGCACGGATCTAGTCGGCTTCCTTAGGGAGCCCGGATAAAAAGCTAACTTTCACTTGCAGGAAAAGAAATGCAAGTCAAACCGCCAGAGGATCAGTGTGAGGTGCAACAGAAGGGAAGGTGTGTTTGCCACGAAGTTGCCTTGTGTTGGTACAGATTGCGTGACCTCCTAAACCAGAACAAATTACATTTACCTGCGCCAGAGGAAGGGAAGAGAGAGAAAGAACTCATCCTGTTTTAACTGCGCAAGGAAAGGATTCTTTGACACACACTGCTCTATCCTCGGTCAGGCTGCATTTACTTGGAGAAAACACGACTTGGTCGGTAAGGTTAGCTCAACCCAGCACTACACAACAGCTTGTTTGAACAGAGACAGGAAGAGAGGCAATATGTTCAGATGAGAAAAAAGTAGCCAGAACCTTTCCCTTACTTTAAGGTCAAGTTAGTAGATTTTATTTCAGTCCAGTAAGTCAGAGTCACCTCAGTAGCAGAAGAAAAGGGTAAATCAATGCAAAGGAGAGGTCAGTGTGTGATTAAGCTGTACCTCTCTAAATCATTGCCTTTGTCCATTTCTTCATGAAAGAACAATCTGAGCTAGTCTGCTGAGGGACTCCTGACATACATACTGTTCTGCCAAAGTGACAACAAAATTAAACTAGTTAATACTGCAAGATTACTGACTGAAACATAGAGATAATTCTGCATTAATTTGGATGTCATTTGCCTATCCAACCCTCGTGGGTTTTTTTGTTTTTGTTTTTGATTTTTTTGGTATGTAAACAAATTTAAACAGAAAATGCATCATTAACTCTTTATGAGTTGTATTATATGAACCTCATACATTAACCTGAGCCTTGTGTTTAGACCTTGATCTTGCACAGGGCTTTTCACATGTTGAGTCATATTTCTGGAAGAGGTTAATCAACTCCGATGTCTGATAATCCCTCCCACCACCACAAACTTTATGGATTGATAGATTCTTTTAGGCCAGCTTTGTATCCCTAAGCCTTGCCTTAAATGAGCACATCTGCACATATTGACAATGCCTGTGTGCTAGAAAACACCCTCATTCAGAATCACCCGAGAGTGGTCACATGTAATCCCATCCCTAAACGATGTCATGTCTCCCTACTTCGGTAACATGCTCATACTGCTTTATACTCCTGTTACCATGGAGAAACAAAACAGCTAACAGTTTTGAGGCACATGGAGAGATTCTCTTCCTTAAAGCATTGAAGCCTTATATAAATGCACAAGTAGATAAAGTAAAAATCACTTCCCCTGCCCCCCCAAAATTTAGCACTATTAACTTGAGACATTTTTTAAAGTTACTACAGCTGTCTATTTATTAAACCACTTAGAAGGATAAACTTATTGTTTTTAAAGGAGATTAACTCATACCATCATAATAAGGGTAATGCTTACTATCTAACCACACACCTAATTACACTACCAAACAGGTATAGCAAGACTGTTTTCAGACTACAGTTATGTTACCTGTTATTACAGAAGTGAGAAATCCCAGTTGATTTTCAGATGTCAGGTGATTCAATTGTAAAAACTAAATAAAGAGTTGTAAATAATCATAAAGCTGCTAAGTAAATAATGAAATAGATGTGTAACTTTAATGACTGCCTCTCAGTGTTAAAAAAAAAAAGGTTTTCTATATGTAAGTTAAATACATATTTATTACACATCTGTCCCTGAGAAAAATCTCACTTAAGATACTCTCCTGTCCTCTTTGAGTCCTGTGTTTCAAGAGTTTGCCTTTCCCTTATTAATCTTTTGAAGTAGAAAAAAAGTTAAGGATGTATGCTCCCCTTGTTGCTGTACCTTCTCTTAGTTCAGATACTGAGTGAATCCTTCAGCTCTGCCTTTCATAGAGCATGCAGATAGATAGATGCCAGCCATATGAAAAATGAGTGTTTGGTAATGCAACCTCCTGAAACAAGAAAGCACTAAAGAAAAGCACTTTAAGCTTTAATTTGCAAAGCTGCTACTTTTATGATGATGGCCATATGAAAAACAAAACATGATTGCTGGTAACCACAATACTCCTCCATTAAAATTGCCTTTTTTTGGTCTAAAAATATGTTGAAACATAATCTTTCTTTCCATTGAAATTAAAAGTGACATGCCCCCATATATAACAGATGCAATCCTATGCAGTTTTTATCAATCATATAGCATTTTTCTCCTACCTGTGTTACTTTCTAACTTAAACTGTTTTTCTCTCCAAACCAGTCTTCCCTTGCAAAAGTAATTTGGGATCCTCCCTCTGGGATTTGACCCTTCAACAGATCAGTTACTCTGGTTTCCCTTATTTTTGTTTGTTCTCCTTTAAACTTCAGTTAGTTACTCTACTCACCTATAATGTTCTTTCCATTATTCACCCTTAGTCCTTCCAAATCGTTCTCCTCTTCCTGTTTAGTAAGAGCAGTGACAAAGAGGCAACGAAAAGAAGAGCAAACTTTCAGGAGGGCACTGAACAATCATAGGTCCAATCCCACCTGAGCTTTGAATCTTTCCACACACCTTCAGTGTTGCAGGAGAACCCAGGCATTTGTGTTACCCTGTTCTGCTGTCTTAGAGCCTTATCTGTCCTGTTCTGGCTCTTCTTGTTGTGCTTTACCCTACATCTGACCATCACAGTATGTTCCTGGTCTCTTCTACATGTCCTTAATCCATCTACCCTCAATTAATACTGCCTTCAGATTCTTCACATTCAACACACCATTACTTTAAAAGAGAATATCATTATTGAAATACTCTGCTGCCTTTTATGATAGCAGGCAGCATGTGGAGCGAGTCTTTTTCTTTCTCCCTTTTCATCACTGCTCATGAAATACTCATTAATCATTACTAGACCCAATGAGAAATTGTCAGGCATTTTTAAAGTGCTAATTTGTCCCAAGTAAGGTTACATGACTAACAGGCAGTTCTGATGATTTCTTAGCCCCTATTTATTTATCTCCATAGGTGTGCTCTATCTTAGGATCTGTCTGCCAGGAGTCCAGGAGTTTGTTTTGGAGAAATAGCACTGTGCTTCTGTTTCCCTGACCTGCACTGCTCACCATCAGAGTCAGGATGCTGAACTAGATTGACCTTGCCTTGTACTTTCTATAACCTCTCCATGGTATTTTAATATCAAAGGAGTTCAGTTCACCTCAGAAATGAGGTGGTCATATGCCAAAATAATGCCTTTTAATTACACAGGAACCAGATTAGTTAGGTCTGAAAGCATCCTCAGGACCTAAGGGGTAGTTAGTGTCTAATTACAGGTAGAACTGCCAGGGTTCAAGGGACTGAAATTCAGGTTTCTGGCACTGGTTTGGCTAGCTAGTTCTCCTCAGAAGCATCTTTCTCTTATTGCACTTTCTGCCATAGCACCCTTTGGGCCTCCAGGTGAGCTGTCACTTTAGACTCAGTAAACAAGTTCTTTTTAAGAGACTAATGCTATTTTGCTTTTCCTGTGTGCTGGATGGCATAGTTAAGTAATCCTACCAAGCAGAACGAAGCACTGCAAAGGTGCACCGGGACATCACATATCAGCCACAACCCGTGTTTGTCACCCTCACTGACCCCATACCAAAAAGAATCCCCCTTTTCCCATTCTCAAGGAGTAACTTTTTTTGCTTAACAAAAAAGTCCAAAACCCAAGCCCATGAGTTTCTGAGAAACAGTTTCTCAGTTCAGAGCATTCAATGACTCACAATTTCTAAGCCTGGCCTTGGGAAAAAAGGCTGCATTTTCCAACATTAAAACCAGGATTCATTTTGGCTTTATTCAGAGCCATATAGAAGTGTATTGACTACACATATCTCGAGTCCTATATATGAACTAGTTCATAAGAAGATACTTAGCTTCACAAATCAGACATCTGCAGTTCCTGGAGATTTTTTTTGTAACTTGCCACATATACACATTCACTAGAGTGGAGCTATGAGCTCTGGAAATTTAGATGGACTAAACCCCTCTGCACAGCAGTCAGTCTGTGGAAGAGGAGGTAGCATTGTAAATCAGCTTCCAAAAATATGGTTCTGCTGTGAGAAGACTGTGGAAGAACCATTTCAAGGGAGTATCAATTAATCTCTCTAAGGGACAATTAATTAAAACAATCATAAGTAGGTTTTAAGGTTGACTATCTGTTTCAGTGTACCTTTCTGCTCACATATGAGGACACATATGGTCAAGATATGTAACTAAACCCGAACAATCATGGAGACAGGACAATTCACAACTGGCAGCCACAGACCAGCTCTTGCCTAATGCGACTTTTCTGTTCAACCTGACTTTGAAAAAACAACCCCATTGATGTGCAGATAACCCCCTTTTTGGGTTGGTTTTCTCTCCTGGTACTTAATGCTCTTTGTAGTAAACACAGTACATGCCTATCATAGTTTTACTCTTTAAGCTTCTTCAATACATCTTTCTCCTTTCCCTCATAAGATCCTCTTGCCAAAAAAAGACACCACACACTTTCTGTGGCATCAGAGTACTGCTAGCTCTTAGACCATCTCCTCTGTCCCCTCAGTTCACAAAGAGTGGCTTCTACAGATTGGGAAGGCCATGCTAAAAATCCCACATAAACCCCCTAGAATTTTTAAGAATATTTCATAGTAACTGAAGATACTACCATGGTCCAGCTGCATACCTTAAATCTGTGATAGGCAAAGCTGAGTAAGTGAACTCTTTTAAAATATTCATTAATATATGTTAGCATGCTTTTAAGGTGGCTACTTCTGTATGACAAAGATCTGGAGCCCAGATAGATAGATAGACCCTGGGTAGCTTTCCCTGTTTAGGCACTGCCCTAGCAATCCTACAAGGCAGCTGTTAAAAAATCCTGAGGTCTGCTAAGCAGACTCCAAAGCACCAAAAAGTAACTTGAAGAGTACAAAACTGCCTTTCCTCACAGTCTTGGTTGTAGATCTCTTGTTTTTTACCTTTGGAAGCAGTATCCCAAGTCCAGTTACTTTTCTTTTAGGCCCCAAATGAAGTCAGCTCAAAAAAGAAAAGGAAAACCCCTCTTCACAGTGAGTGAAAAAAGGAAAGGGAGCCTTTTCCTTTCTGCCCACTCGCTTCCCATCACACATCATGGGCTCAAAAAACTACACAAAACCTAACTATGCACTAGCAAATCACAGCACAACCATTAGCAAAACTTAACTTTAAGACTGTGCACTAAATAATCTTTAAAAGGAGGATAAAGAAATTAGGTTAGAGGTTTGATCAGTTGATTTATTTTAGGAAACTGCAGTAGTTGAGTTAACTTCACTGTAGAATGCTCTCTGGAAAGATAGCCATTTTGTCATAGACTACTCTTTAACCCACTCTGCTGGAGCAAATCTGCTCAGCCTCTTTTTTTTCAGGCTGAGGGAAACCAGCATTATTTCATATGAAAGACTTAGCAACAGAAACTCTTCTGGCAACACACTAAAGCAACTGCTAGCAAATGACTACAGGTAATTTCCTAGAAAAGCATAAAGAGTCAGTGAGTCCCCTACAAACTCTCTGAGAACAATTATTTGACAATAAACAGCAGAAGAAAAGCGTTGTCATGTAACCTTGCTGTTCCACATCCACAGACTAAGAATATTTCTGGGAGTGCACCCTGGCCAGAAGGTGGGCAGCCTTTCCAGCATATATTATGAATCACAACCAGGTATCCCACCAGGTCACGCTGTTCTGAAGGAACAGTGTCAGTAAAGTCAGGGAGGAGGAGGAGGATCAAAAGTTTTCTGAGGGCTTTTTGTTGTAAGGTAACTAATCCAAGAGTTAACAAGCTCCTAAACTATCCAACTAAGATTTTCTGATAGGAACATAAATCTATCCTTTCAAATAACATCACACCAACACATTTTGAGCAGCATCCTGAATTATCAGTATTTGCAATCCAGGGCGCTCTATCCTATAGCTTTTCCTGTGTCCCCAGACCCATGTGACTGCTGAGTTCATTACAGGGTCAGGGCCTCAATGAGATTCTGGATTTTATGAGTTCTTTTTCATACAAAAGAAAACAGAACTGCCTGGCAGTTCCTCTGTGAGACAAGGCATCTGCACTTGTTTCTCCTGCTTCACATACCATCAAAATAAGAGATCTTCAACAGTATAAGTTAAGAAAGTAAGAAGCAAGGGTGAGCACAGTCTTAACAAAGAGCTGTTTTAACAATCCTGTTATCATAGACAGGACAGTCTTTCTGAAATAAGAGCTGGTTGCTATGTGACAACAGTGTGCTTGTCTATCATTTACAAACTTGAAAAATTTACAACCAAAAGGATCATTAAAAAGGAGTGGAAACAGACATGTACTTCAAGCACAAATCTCACACCTTCAAAACAGAGAAGAGGCAGATTGTCCACAATATCTAAAAAGATTTTTTTATCACCAGTATGTTCCACATGGGAAAGTCTCAGATACTCTAGTAAAAAACAAACCAAAATAACCACAAAACACTTGAAAAATAAGCAATTACATGGAGAAAAGCTGTTATAACTGATCAGCTTTAAAGGAAATTAATGCAAAGCATTCAGATGGCAAATCTTTAAATGAATGCTTAAAACCAACTTATTTTCCTTTATCCTCTTTCTTCTCTGAAGCTGGTCTCATCACAAAAGCCAACATTTTTTTTTAACTCCATAGTAACTAACTCTAGCCATCCTTATCCAAGTTCTTAAGCTTAACAAGATGAATTTCTACCTAATGCCATGGTTTTGCAAACAGCAGCGAATCAGAAGCAAGTTTTAAGTCTATTGTTTATTTGAAGCACCCTTATTATGAGGAAATATTTCTGGTAATACTTCCTTTTGTTCCTTTGTACTTCTCACTTGCTGATTTATTGCTTTCCCTATATTCTTCACCTGTATGTATCTCAAATGCTTTCATATACTTGAAATACTTTATCATAATGCTGCAGAACTTTGCTGGAACATTGAGAAATCTGGCTTGAATATGACCTGCACTGGCAGCGGATCACAGCTTGCAGCAGCCTACATGAAATGAGCTGAATATCTCCGTCTGCTTCCAAGTGAACGAGGGCTGCTTTGAGAACTCTACCCCAGATAACCCCCAAACTGACAGCCTGGGAAGGAAGTGAATGTGCTGAGTCACTTTTCACTTTCTTTGCTATGAACAGGTAACAAATCCACAGAAACCCATTTGGATACTCAGCAGCAAATCTTGTGAAAATACCCCTCCTTCTCTCATGCCTTCCTTCTTCTTTCCCCAGCACACAAACTGTTAGTGGTGTGATGTGGGATCACACTGGAAGCTTGCACTTTTGGACCCAGGGACAGAGCACTTCCCTTTGCAAGATAGCTAAATGAAACCCTGCAGGAGCCAAGAGCTGGTATGCACTCATCATCCACAGCCAGCAGTGCTTTGGGCCCGATCTGCTTGGGAATAAGCATCTGGAGACCAAAGGTATTTCTGAACCAAGGCTGGAAGAAGTCTGCAGCCTGACACAAGAAAGGGAAGAATTTGGTTGGGATGTGTACTATGGCTTTACTGGAGTCTGTGGCTTTCAGTCAGAGGGCAGGAAGGAAGAGAGTGAAGTGCAGGAGCTGGAGCAGCCCACCCTGCACGGGCTGCAGAAGGACTGGTGGAGAGCAAGGAGCCTGCCTGCCCATGTGCACAAGGGTGGGCTGTCAGCTGCCTCATGCTGGGATGCTACATGGTTTTTTCTTGGGTAATATCCAGAACAAGTTTGAATAAAGCAAAGCTTTAAAAAAAAACCCATTTAACAAATACCAGTGGTAAACACTGTGCTCTTCCAGAATGTGTTCTGGATTTTAAGCATTTTTGTTGAAAATTGAAATTTACTTTCCTTCTTTGGTCAAGTTTATTAAACTAACTTATTGCTTTTTCCTTCTGGAATCACTTCAGAGATTCTGTTAATTCTAGAGAATATCAAAACTGAGAAAACTCCTTAGAATTAAGAGAATAAAATTTATGAAATCATGTTCCAATTAGCAATAAAGTTGCTTATTGCAGGGGACCAAGATCTCTTAAAACCCTAACAGTCTCTTTTTCAAAATTAAAATATTTAAGCTGGTTAACAGTATGTTGGTTTTCCCCTTTCTGCCCTTTAGGTCTTTTTGGAACCACATTTGTAAGGATAAAGAAATATTTTCTTTCAGTACTTTTAACAATCTGACGTTTTATCTGAATTGGAAATTACATTTCATTCCTGTCTTCTTTTTTCCCCCCCAGCCTTTACTGTGGCTGCATCTGCTGAAACTGGGGGTGTAGGAGAGGGAGAAGTGTGATTTACACTGGTGGAGCTTACTGCTGAACTCACTGGTGTTGTGTGAGGTAAAGCTAAGCATATATATTTGCCTTATGACTGGGATGGAGTATGAGTATATGCCTCAAGACTGGGATTTTTCCATTAGCCATTTAGATCTGCTGATATTTTTTATCACTAGATCATCGCCTCTTCAATTTTTGTTTGGGTTTGGTGTTTTTTTGAACCTCCACCCCACCAGAACTTAAAGGTTCTTTATATATCACTCTGACAAATACAAATTTTCTGACTATCTATATGGAGTTTTACTTTCATTTTTTTCATTTTTCCCTGATGCTTCTGTTTCGAGTATTTGATTGTGTGTTTTTTTACTTCTGTTCTTAATTTTTGTTCTATTTTTAAATCCTCTTATTTAAGTTTCATTCTAGTTCATCCAACAGTAATGCCTCACAGATCTTTTTCTTCCTAGTGCATATTTCCACCAGTTTTTCTCAGTAGATAGCACGTATGCTCTCTCCAGCTTCCAGAAATTAGCACTTTTATTCTTGATTTCCAAGTGACAATATAAGTGATTAATTCCATGCAATTATTTGTGATCACAAAATTGACTAAAAAAGGGCTCTTACAAGCTAGAGTTTTCTGTGAAACCTTGTGCTTAATATAAACCCAACTCTTATCTGCTGCAATCCACCAGGCTATTGAAAGATGTGGGGAGGATGGAGAAAAGGATTTGATAATGGTTCTCTTAAAAACAAAATCTATCTTTCCAACCACTGAATTGCTGCTAATGGCACTGGCCCCTTCAAAACCAACCACACCTTATGCAGATAAGATGCCAGGCCAGGAGCTTTGTGTGATGTGTGAATTTATGGAGGTCCCCCCACCTGCAACTCCTTTCTAACTCTGATATTACTGAAGATTGTCCCTACTGAGAAAAAGAGATGGGTATTTATTTCTTTCAAAGTCTCAAATCAGACATTCTCCTCTGTGTTTCTCATTTCTCAAATCTATAGGGAAGCCAATAGCTCTAGGCTGATAACTTCATGCATTTATATTTTATGTCAATGAATATAGGTTGGAAAGTGATAAAAACAGAGCTCTGAAAATCAGCTTCTTGCTTCTGCCACCGAATGCAAGTAATTCACAAAGACAAAAAACCTCTTTTAGTCCTTTCTGAAACTGTGTTGTATTTACTGAGGAGCTCTTCAATCTCTCTGGGAATGGGACTTCTGAAAATATACTAAAAAAAATTGGCTGCTAGAGTTGTTTAGGAGAACAAGAGGTTCTCAGACTCCTGAAATTTTATATTAGAACAATCGTGTATCTCCATGGCTACCAGATCAGTTCATGAGCATCCTGGCAGATTTCTGGTAGCCATTTTGGAAGGTCTCATAGATAAACTGCTTAATGAAAAGACTATTGTGGCCATGCAGGCCTGCTGGGGAGACCAAGAGAGGCTGGACCAAATGACTCCATCTGTGGTCCCTACAAACCTTAACCACTCTGAAGGCTGTAAATATTTGACCATGAGTTAGAAGGGAGAACATGTTACTGCACCACTTTGTTATTTGATGCTGTTAAACTTGCTAGTGTCAGGGCTAGAGATCAACAGTGTGCTTGGTTTAGTGTCTTGGGATCTGGTGATCACAGGTCTGTCTACAGGTCTGTGAAACCTCGATTTCTAGCAGGCAGGTATTTCACTATGGGAGGAGGAAGAGTGGTGGTGCCACTGAAGGGAAGGCTTCAAGTATTGTGTCTGCTTCCAGGAGCATCTTTGGATGTTTAAAGAGGCACACAGGACACAAAAGGAGAACCTTTTCAGAAGGCACAGCACTTGGGTATGCTGTCTATACCTTCAATCCATCTTGGGTACTCCACGCTGCACATAAAAGACAAATTACTTGGAAAGGTGATGGGGAGAGGGAAACAAATATTATCTTAAAGATACCTTAAAATACACAACACCGATACTCAGCCTAAAAGCAACAGATATATGATTCAGGTGGGGCATCCTGAGCTCTTGGAGGCTGGTTCTTAATCTGGTGAACAACTGCAGATGAACATTCACTTACATGTCTTGGTCTTTGAAAAATGCGGATAAAAATACTTATCTAGGCTCCCAACTGAGGTCTGGTAACAAAGAACCCACACTTTAATTTCAATGTCAGATTGTCTCTAGTTTAGCTACAGTGGTTTTAAGATTTTACTGTCCCAACAGCTGCACTATTTGAGAAGTGATAAAATGGGATGTGTGACCACTCCCTGGGCCACAGCTATGTTTATCAATTTAAATTATTAAATATGTTGTGCTGTGTTGAGCAGCCAAGGTGAGGGGAAGGGACATACCAGGACATACACACCCACTGTTACCAGATTCTTCCATTACAGAGTGAGAGATGTGAGCTGGTAGTGGAAGGTAAGGTCACTAAGAGACATTATTGCCTCAAACCACTGCAGCAAGGTTTGGTCTTCAGGCTTCCAGAATAGGAGGTTTAGTTAAAAACCGGGCTCTGTCTGGTTGAGTTAATCTGAGCTGACAATAGCTCCAGCCCTCAATATTGCTGTTACTGATACATACAGCAATGCCAATAAATACTCTTGTATCATTCAAATATATATAAACCAGATAAAAACTGTGTTCTGTTTTAATATATATTTCAATAAGCAATTAGAAAAAATAATGTTGCACTGTAAGTGATATCACTTATAGGTTTATTTCCATAGCCATCCTCTTCCTGAGGGTAAATCATCGTGCTAATGAAATAGAACTGGGAAGAGTTTACCTATCTAAGGTTACAGACCCAGAGTTTCAGAGGGATTATTAAACTTGTATTTCCATTTTGGAAAGTTCAGTTAGCAGGTAAAACTTACTTACCATACTGAGTAATCAATTTTCATTATCCTATGTAGTCTTAGCCATGACTTCCTTAAGTGAGGAAGTCATTGATTACAGCTTTCCTATGCTTTAAATCTTTATATGCTGAAATAATTTTACTCACTGACCTGTGTGTGATCAGTGTGTCTGACAAGCAACTGTCTCATCAGCAGCCATGGCTTAAGCAGTTGTTGCTCCCTACATTATGCTGTGCATGTCTTTATGTGGCTATGCAGCAAATGAGAACTCGTCTCAAAGAATAATAACCCCTTAGTACTTTGTGGTCTATTTGTATTTCCTGGGTTATTTTTCAAGTCGTTTGTCATTTCCCTGGTGTGGTTCATTGCACGGTTTCGTAAATTCTTAAGTGATAGAGCTCTGAATGCCCAAACCAAAGACAATTTAAATGGCTTTATCAGGACGCTTAAGTGCCTCTTCCTGTGAAGTCTCCTTTATTTGCATCTATCTGCGGTATCTGTTAGAATCAGTTTAGCCTGTTGCAGTCTTCCCTGCTCCTTAAGGCTCTGCATGTGATAACTGCTTGTCTTTTATTCCCCAAGGCTAATGTCCTTATCATGTTTTCCTTTGCAAACACCCACCTCTACCTTTCTGCTCCCGCCTAGCCATTTCACTCCAACAATCCAAATGAGGTAAGATAATAAAGCTGCAGTTGTTTGGAAATGATGACCAATGCACTCTGTTGAAGGGATGCAATTTCTTTTCAGAGCTGAAAAAGGAATTATATGTCCAAAACCACTGTGTTGTTTTGGGTTTTTTTATCCCCTCAACTCTGCCAGCTAGTCTAATAAATGATTCTTTTTCCAAGCCCTGCTTTTGCTTCCTTGGTGCACCTCCACGTGAATGGAGCACGACTGGAAGATAGTTCAGCAGCCATCTGATTTGGGAGAAGGCAAGCCAGTGATGGAACAAAAGCCCCTTCTTGGAGGATTGTGCCGAAAGTGTCAGGCTGCTCCTTGGTGGCAGGTCTGTGTTTCCTCAGCACCTGTCAGTTGTTCTTACACTGTCCTTTCTGCTACACTAGCCCAGCCCACAGCCTGGTAACCACAACCACAAAAAAAGAGTATTTTCTAGCTTAATCGGTTTTCTCCTCAGATCCTTTCAAGGCCACTCCTTGGGTCATGGCAGAGAAGGTGATACAAAAGGAAATGATGCCTCTGCTTGTCCTGGCACAGTGCCACAAAAACTCACCAATGCAAAGTATTTGTTACTGCTCTTAGTTTGAGTTACAGTGTCTAAATGATGCAGTAGACAAACACTTCCTATTTCTAGATTTATGCCACATCTAAATAGTTGCACTGGCAAAATTTACAAGTGGAGGAGTGGTTTTGATAGCTTATTTTCTCAGCTCCCTAGAATGAAGAATACAGCAAAATGTCAACTCTTTCTGGTAAAATTGGCTGAACTTCAACTTTTGACAGTCTAACAGTCTATTGTGGTATGAATATTTTACATTTATAGCCAACATGCAAAGTCTCTGAGCACAGATTAGATTTTCATTAATACAGCCATTTATCTTCTTGCCACAGTGCATCAAAGTTCCTTATCCCTCATGAGGGAATCAAATAGGAGTTCAATTTCTTTCTTATTCTGAAGGTATAGAAAATGTTTCTGGAATGTGTCTTAGTTCTGTTTCTTTTTTTCTCCTCTTAAAATAACAAAGTATATTTTTATTTCAATGCAACTTTCATTTTATAATAGTAAGTCTGTATAGGAAGTCTAGAAAACATATTCTATACAGTATCTCTAGTTAGATCAGAGTTAGCTTTATTTAAATATGGAAATGCACTTGATATCTGCAAAGTTAAAGCTTAATTTAATAATACATGAAATTCATGAACCTGGAAAAACAAGCTAGCCATGCAATTAGTCTTTTGAATAAAAAAACACTGAGATGAATGAGAATTTAGGTGGTGCTTATGCTGTAACACTATGCTTAATCCTGTGCCATTTGTGTTCGTGAAGATGAATAAATTGTTAATTAAGATCATTCCCCCAGACCTTAACTTTATTCCCACTGAAATTCTGAAGTTGACCTGAGCAGGTAGCAGGGTCAGACTTGTAAAGTAAAATCCTGAACATGATAATGGGACTTGTTATGGAAGATTTTCTCCCTTACCATCCTACTGTAGATGTAAAAGGATAGTGTTACATCAGTTATCCAAATATCATCTTCACAAGCAGGTAGTTTAGAAATTTTTTTAATAAATGAAGAGCTGCATTCTGAAGAAAGTAGAATAATCAGAAGTGCTTAAATTTTCTATCCCCAGGTCCATTTTGGTTTTGATAATTACTAACGTAGTGAGTACAGCAACATGCTCATGCCCAAATAATCTTGACAGGTGATAGAAAAGGA
The DNA here is from genome assembly GCA_013400855.1 of Buphagus erythrorhynchus. Classification (NCBI taxonomy): domain Eukaryota; kingdom Metazoa; phylum Chordata; class Aves; order Passeriformes; family Sturnidae; genus Buphagus; species Buphagus erythrorhynchus. The sequence continues at coordinate 37,419 of VZTT01031972.1, read as the reverse complement.
AGATTTTTCTAAGTATTAAAATGTACTATATCATGCCTCAACTGATTAAGGGCCATATATGATCATTCAGATGTATAACCTTTAGTTCCTTCTCTCATCCCAAGGTTAACTACTTCTGTGTCATGGTTGATATCTTTGTAAAATGCACTTTGGGCTTACTTATCTCTGCTATGGCCTTCATGCTCTTAAATTGCATGTTATGATATAGCAAACAACAAAGTAAGAGGTTTTTTTTAAAGGTTAACTTCCCAATATTGGTAACATAAATATAATTCCAGTATTCATCAGTCCAATTACAATTGTCCAAATGTCAGTCTGAAACCTTGAATTTGTGTTTTCCTCATGAATCTCTATTTTTAAACATTTTCTAGATAACCATATTATCGGGAGGCTCCCTTAAATGTTAAATAATTGTCAAGTAATCTTTTGCTTTTTTAAGAACAGCAAAATGAACCTTCTGGGACATGTCAAAACCTGTCTCTGAGTGTCCTTTCTTCTAATGAGGCCTAAAGCAGGTGCTCATTGGAGAATCACACAATGACTACCTTAAATACTCTGTCTCTCAACCTCATACAAATGGTTTGTGATTCAAAGATATCCTGAGCAAGGGATGTTATGAAGTATTTCCATGTCTTCAGTACCACTCACAGGTTTTTCTTCTTTTGTTCATAAGTGTGAAAAGTCAGTGATTTGATAGTATGTTATTGGGGATTTTTTTGGCATGGTATTAAAACATGGAAAGAACTTCCTCTAAAGAACAGAGAAGGGAGGAATGGAGTTTTAAAGGCATTGGTGATGTTCCCAACATCATTGCTTTTGCTTCTTGCAAGAGCAATTCTACCGGCATTGTCTCAGTATTCCAGAAGTCCCTCATTTCCAAATTTCAGGCTGCTGGCTGACACATTCTAGGCTCCAGAAGAAAGTCCTGGAGATGGAATGCAAGGTCTCCATCTGAGGAAGCAGGCTTTCTATACCAGTATGGGGCCCTTGAGCTTGGCTCAGCATTCAGTGGCAAGCCCCTGCTGCCTGTGGAGCATGAGGAGAAGTACTCATGGCAACCCATGTTGCTAGGCAGATGGATGATTGTGTTTTGTTCCTGCTACTGTGTTCTTGGGGATCCTGACTTCACTTCCAGATATAATTAATGGTAATAAAGTCTGAAGGTTAAAATATATGGATCTCTAGGGCCATTTCTGTGCCTGGGTGGGATGGGGAGCAGTATCCTGACACTTATATATTAACAGAAAGAGGTTTTTTCTGCTGCAGCTCTTTAGGCATAATCCCAGAGGCTGAGCACTGCCAGCAGCTCCTTGACATTGAAGAATATTGCTGCAGTAAAGAAATGCTTCCTTTTTCCTAGCAACTAATTTTTAATGTATTTTTTTGTAACCTCAAATGCAGCTTTGTTGAAGCTGGACAGGAGGAGCTCAAAATCCATAGGATTGTAGCTGTACATGAGCAATAAGAGATATTTGCCAGGACAGTTCCAAAGCCATCCCATGGCTGAGAAGGGTTTGAGATGCTGCTATTATCAGCAGCCTTCAAACATAATTTCCCCCCTTTCTTCCTTCAGTGTTTTACTTATGGACTCAGACAGCTACTGAGCTTTTTCCCTCCAAAAGAACATCTCACCCTTTCTGCCTTCCCCTCTATTTCTTCCTTTCTTCTAATTGCAGGGTCCAGCTTCCTGGATGTTCTGATTGAGATGCTTGTCAGATCCTTTTCTGAGTTTCTTAATAGAGCAGAACACTATTCACTTTTTGATGGATTGCATTTTTACTACCTCTTTGACTCATATTTGCTCTCAGAGAATGGCAGGGCCAGCACAAAGTAGAAGGAAGATGTGCAGCCAGCAGGAGGGAAGGAAGGGCAAGACTTAGATCGTCCCCTTTCAGCACTGGTGAACTCCATATGTGTCAAGGAATCATATGCTGACATTTTTTTTAAAGAAGTTAGCTTTTGGGCTTCTGTGTTTATCACCTATATAAAAACTAAAGTAAATCCCTTGCCAATTTATGTACTTTTTGCTGTTCTGTAGGTGAGAACAGGAAGAATTATTTTTTTGAAAGAAAGCAAAATTATGACAGATAAGGTTATTATAAATATACCAGCAGCCCGGAAGAGGTCAGTGGTAGAGGAAATAATGGAGGGCATGCCTGTATGTCTGTCTCTGCCCACTCTGTTAGGCTTCTCTTCATCTAGCCCAAGCATAGGATCAAAGCCTGCAGTTACAAAGAGAACAAGCCAGAAGAGCAGCTGTCTTCGCCTCCTACACATGAAGGAACGAGGTAGCTGCTCTCAAGTGTAATTTACCTAAATTCTGTAGGGAAAGGTACAGTATAGGCAAGAAAGGATGGAGTCTTTTTCTCATTTTTATCTGGTTACTGTGTATCACTTGGGTGAACAGCTAATGTTTAGTTAATAGTCTGTTTTGAAGAGTCTGTTTCTGAGTCACTGAAATCAGCTGCTGATCCCAGAGGAAGAGTGGAATGAAGGTACACTTGGGTCATTCATGTCACATTGGTGAAAAAGGGTACAGTGACATGGAAATGCCTGCTGAACAGCACAGCTGTACCCCTTTAGCTGCAGAGGAGCTATAGGTAAGAGTCCTATCACAGAGTCATACTTATCCACCTACTCTCTGTGAAGGACAAATGAATATGCTTCTTTGTGCCTTCAGGTATATGGTCCCCAAGGACCCGCAGAGGGAGTCCTGTAGTGAAGGTCTTTGGCAAATGGAGCAAAGATGTGTTGAGATGCTTGCAGCCCTGAAGCCATGGGGGGACACAGCTTTGTAGGATGTTATTGTACCTCCTTGAACTGCTCTCTCTTACATCGCTTCTCCCATTTTAGACCTGTTTTTTATTGCTGAATAACATTTCTGAACATATGCACGGAAAATATGCAAAATGTGTGATAGGACCCTGATAGCTGAGAGGAATGTATGTGATGAAATTAGGAGTGGAGGTAAGGGAACCTTATGTCTATGACACTTCAGTGGATTAACACTTTATATCAATAATGCCAATTCTTCCATAATTTTCCTGAGATATTTTTCTGACATTTTTAAAACAAAAAAATCACAATTTTAAAAGGGTATGTTCTCTAAAGAGGAGCTCTGTAAAGATCTTGCATGCAGCAGCTGATATTTCAAGCTGTTGAATTAGTAGTTCTGGGTTTCCTTTTGTACTTGTCTGTGCCAAAATGTGATTAGTTGTTTCAGCCCACTCATACCCTTGGTTTGAGATATCTGTGCATTAAGTTAAAAGGGAAACAGCTATATGGTTCAGGTCCAGTATTTGATCTGCATTATAGTTGTTAACATTTTTTCCCTGCACAGATTTTTCAAGATACATTGCCAGGGAATTTTAAAGCAGTGAGTTTTCATTTTGAAGTGCTTTCTCATTTAGTATTTTGTTCTGCTCCTGGAGACAGGCAAGACACCAAAGCCCGATGTGTTAGGAAATGGGAGAATAAGGACGCTTGGCTGCAAGCTACTGGAAGCAAAAGGAAACTCCAGGCTAGAGTGGACAATGCAAATGAAGCACTTTGATTTACAATAATTGTCTTGAGTGGAATCTCAACATCACAGGCAGGACAGTGCAAAATGCTGTTTGCTGAAATTTGTATGAACTCTAAGCCACTGAAGATTCTGCAGCTAGGCTAAAGTTATCAAACTTAACAAGTTTGATGCGAACATCCAGTATTTGAGCAAGGCCTTTACATACTCATAACAACACTTTCCCCAAGGAGCTATTCTAGCAGCTCACAAGGGCCAGAGTCAGCAGCTATGACAGGACGTAGATGTTGTGGTGTAAAGGACACGTCATAGCTGTGGCATACTTCACGATTTCCCCTTTCGTCATCAGCATTTACACACTGCTTTTCTTACCATCCCTCTTGGAGGAAACAAAGATTAGCACCTGTCAAATAGGAGGGGGTTGTGAGGAAAGCCAAGTGCAAGCCCTGGAGAAATTGCTGGGAAGATGTTAAAGGTGGATGCCTGAGTGGAGTTACTGTCTTATCATCTCACAGTTTCAGTGACTCGCTTCCATTCAAAGTCTACTATAAACATGCAACAATCTCTATAAATATGCACAGTACGCAGTACTTGTATTTATTTTAAAAACTAAGCGTTGTTCATATTTTGGGCTTGGATTTGTCATGAAAACCCAAATAAATAGAACAAGATTTTATTAAGCCTTTTTTAGGTATATATAGTAAATACTTTGAATTATTGTAGCATTTGTATAAGAGCTGTCAATGTCCTATGATGAATGACCTGGAAAATAATATAAGAAATCTAATGTTGGGCACAGTATTCAAGAACATGAGATTCTACATTTGGGGTAGGGGAGGGAAGAGATAAGAGAGGTCCATCCTTGCCAAAACAATGTATTTTGCACTTTTCTCCAGTTTTAAACATGTGACTGACCTACCACTGTAGACTTACAATCAGGAAAGACAAGTTTTCTGTGTGGAGGGGTTAAGGGAATATGAAATAGCATCCCTGTAAGACTGAAAGATAAAGGATTTTTCTTCTGCTGCTGCATCTTCTAAATTCATCTGCCATGCTGTTCTCACCAAAATTTCTGTTAGCAATTTGAGAGGAAACAAATCTGTACGCCTCTCATCTGTACATGTAGTTTGAAATATTTAGTTACTTTAATAAACTACTCAAGTCACTAGATAACCTTTCAGAGAGATTAGCTTTGTTAGAGAGCATAATCAGCTGTTTTCCCAACAGAGTAAAGATATAATCTCTTGGGTATCTATTATACCCTCTTTACTCTGAGACATGTTCAATAAAAAATGCAAAAATAAGAAGCTGAAAGGCAAATAGCAAATGTTAAAATGTTACAAAAAAGTGATTTTTTTTTAAATCAAAGAAGCCCTGTTTGTGCTCTATATGTTTTTTGAAATTTCTGGCTTCCATGAATACTGAGAACATCATTAACTGTTTGAGAGGTGGAATTGAGTGTGTGAGGAGGAGTCATCCATGCGGGCTTTGCAAAACTAAACATCTGACATAAAAGCACCTGCTGTAGTGAGGACAAGGTTTTAGTTCTAAGAATTTCATAAATATTTATTTTCTAGGAATATATGGTTGCATCTTGCCAGAATATTAATACTTATATTTTTTTCTACTTTCACAGTTGTTTTAGAGTCAGAACCAGGCAATGCAAGCCTGTCTGCTAAAACACACAGCTAAATTTAAACCGCACAGTTTTATTTAATATCACTAAGACAGAATATTTTAGCTGTTTTGGCGTGATGGCGTTTAGAATAAAATGTTCTTTCACTTTTTAAAGCTCAGACACATGGAAATCTCCAGCAATTGCTGGGGAAAGCGGTGCTTTTCAGAGAAATGGAGTCCTTTGAGGCGGCAGGCTGAAGGGGCTCACTGGATGCGTGCCTGGAAGGGCGCTGGGGTGCAGCGGGGCCGTACGAGGGGCTCGGGCGCGTTTTCCGCCTCCTCAGCCCGGCGGGGCCCGACGCCCGGCCCGGGGCGTGAGGAGAGGGCCCAGTAGGCCCGCGTCGCCATGGCGACAGCGCGGCGCTGCGGCCATGGCGGAGAAGGAGGAGAAGGCGGAGGGTAAGGCCGGGCCGGGGCTCCCAGCCCGGCGGAGTGCGCGGACGGGCCGGGGCCCGGGCCGGGGCCGGGCACCACCGAGTGAGGGAGTGAGACCCGCCCGCCTCAGGCCTCGGGCGGCGGCTGCGCGGGCAGCCTGGCGCGGGGCTGGTGCCGGGGGGCGCACGGACACGCGAGTATACATACTCAAGTGCATACATACATACATACATACATACATAAACAAATATACACGCGCGCGCGTGTGTGTGCTTGTGTGTGTACTGCGGTCTTCTACATCCTCACGAGGGGGAGAGGAGGGGCAGGCACTGATCTCTCTGCTGACCAGTGACAGGACCTGAAGGAATGGCCTGAAGCTGTGTCAGGGGAGGTTTAGGTTGGATATTATGGAAAGATTCTTCACCCAGCGAGCGGCTGAGCACTGGAACAGGCTCCCCAGGGAAGTGGTCACAGCACCAGCATGGCGGTGTTCAAGAGACATTTGGACAGCGCGCTCAGGCACACGGTGTGATCCTGTACAAGGCCAGGAGTTGGATTCAATGATCCTTGTCGTCCCTTCCACCTCAGCTCATTCTGTGATTTTAGATATGTACATGCATATATCTATCTGTGTGTGCACATTGTGCATGGGTGTGTGTATGTAGGTACATGTATATGAAAGCACACACGTGCATATTTACACAAACAGAAATACAGCCCCTGACTTCCCATCCCATTCAGGGTGGCCACAGCACTGCCTCCACCTCAGGGCAGGGGGCCACTCTGCAGCACTCCCTGCCACAGGGGATGCCACCAGCTGCCTGGTGGTCCTGGCAGCTTTGTGGTGGTGCTGCCACCACACAGGGCGTGCCCTGGCTGGATGGTGACAAGGACAGGGCAGCTGGGATGGCTGAACCTGCTGCTGGCTGGTTATAGCCCCTCGCAGTCATTTCTGGATGCATTGGGCTCTCTCTGCCAGAAAAAAGTAATCTGTGCTGCTGATAGCACCGTGGCTTATTTTTAGAGGCCACTGTGTTCTACTTTAGGGAGTGTTGCCAGAAATTCTATTTTATAGGCTAAAGGTAATTCCTTCTTCAAGGATATTTAAGTATCATTTCAAGGAAAACATATTTTCTATAAAGCCCACGGTATTGTTACTACTGAAATCTGTCCTTTCTGTAACTAAACTTGTATGTGTTGCAATAGTTTGCAAAGTCTGAACATTGTAATTGAAATAATATAGTCAATGGATTGTTTAATGTTTTTTAGGAAACAATGTATGCCGCAGCAAAGTCTTGTATAAGTTGTTGCTGTGGATGGTGCTTAAATGACTAATTTGATTTTGGTACGAGTATTTCTAGCTGCACTTTGCAAAATAGGTATCTTGAAGAAATGAAACAATAAGATGTAGCTTCCTTGAGGACTGCTCTTAAAGTGTTGGTTTTTTTTTTTTTTTTTTTTTTAATATTGATTTGAATTTTTATTTAGTCTTGTGGAAGCCTATCTTTTGCATCTTTCTAGTGGTGCAAATGAAGCTGAGGCAAGTACTGGCAGAGGTGGATAGAAATGATAGGATAATAGCCTAGCAGTCTGCCGAACCATCTGAGATGAGGGAAGTAGTATTGGGAAGCCTGGCTCCATATAATTTGGTTACCCATGTATGTATAATATTGAGATTTTATGCCATTTTGTCAAGCCACAGCCAGAAACTCTTGGAGAAGGAAGGTCATGGGTTTTTGATTGCTAGATTAAAGACTTTTAATGCCTTTTTTTTAGTTTCACAATGAGAATACTATGTAAGAAGTTTAATTGTTGTATTACTAAAGAGAGACTCCCTTGGGGTTTTTTTATGCTTCTTGTTTTTTAACATCCTATAAAACATTATTCCCAGTAGAGGAATAATGTCACCTTCTAGAGGAGAATTGTAGTGTCGTCCTAAATGACCTTGACCCATAAACTCCATCCCTTGCCCGACCAGTGGATTATGGAAAGTGACATACTGGACTTTAGTTTCTTACCTGTAGAATGAGGACACTAACTCGTGTCACACAGACAGTAACTTCTGTCACTTCACTCACGAGAATCCCAGCCTGTTATTAGGCAAACCAGTTGCTTATTGCCCTATAAAGGTGCCTCATTACTGTAAACACGGCTGAGGAGAGCTAACAGTCAGTGTCTCATTAACAGAAGCAATCTCTTAGGATTAAGTCATTTACACCACTTCAGAGTTGCTATTAGCGTTCCTGCTGATAGCTGTTAGAGGGTTAATTAGGATTCTCCGATTCTGGATTCATGCATCGATTGTGCTTTCCTCCAGCAAGCACTCCACATCTATGCAAACTGCAGGTTTAACTTTGTTATGCTTCAAGGTAATAGCATTAGTTGTATTGTCAAATAATTAGTCCTTAGGGTATTCCTCTCGGTGCTTTGCAGAACTGCAATTCCATCAGCTTTCCTGGAAGGGTCTCCCTTAGGTCCTATTAGTTCCAAGTTCTGTCTTCTTCGAAGCTGAAATGCCTGCTTGAATGTTTTACAGATATACATGATGTACACAAGGAAAAACAGGGAAAGGCAAATCCTGCTACTTCTTGTACATGTTACTCACATGAGTATTACCTTCTAGCTTATGCAAATGTTGCAAATAAAATCTTGTATGTGCATAAGTGTTAATGGCACCATGCCCATACTGTATGTGCCTACTTGTTTTATGTCTGAATTTTTATCCCTACATTTGTGCTTTCAACAACGTTTAATGTTTTTTCTTCACACCCATCTGATTACGCTAGAATATTTGTTTAATCTTTCACTTTTGTACATTTGTCCCTATGTTCCCTCCTATAATTCTGTTTCTTTCCCATTTTCTGCTACTGAATTTAGTCTGTCTGTTCTTCCATTTGCTCTCAGATACTGTCTTTGTAATTTGACATAATGTGTCAGATTTTCTAAGTTTTAATACTTCTGATCTTAATACTGATGTTGCTAGAACCTGGAAGCAAAATGTCAGACTGGTAGTGCCTCAAGTAGAACTAGACTGAAGACAAATTATTCTCCATCTGGGATTTAAGAAATTACATGAAAGTACATAAAGGAGAAAATGCTCGGTGTTCCTGTATCATTATGGAAATGTTATGTAATTGATCAGTATTAGAGTTTTTCAAAGACCATGTACTTTGTCCCAGATAGTCCCAGATTGCACATTTAAAATGCAATTAATAAGTAATGAATTTTAATCCAAAGGGAAGTATACCGAATAATCTGAGCTGCTACTTCACCCACTTACACCCGTTTGGAACCAAGTAACTAGCTGTGGATAACAGGTGTCCCCAGAAAGTTGCTTGATTCTGATGTGAAGACCTATGAAGAGTAACTGTTCAGCAAGGATGGTTTTCTCTGGTAAATGATAAGTAGTTGTTCTGGGTAGCAATTTGTAATCAGGCCTCACAAAACCTCTTCGCACCACGGATGAAGACACACGGTCATGTGGATCGTAGGAAAGAGTTTTCACTCCTATTTTAGTATGTAAATACAGTAACAGTGTGTTCAGTCATACATATATGTCTGCTCTTTGCCTGCCCCAGTTTGCTGCCTGGCATGCTGGTGAAATCAGAGATACTGGAGATAACATTTGGGGAGAACTAGTTATGCATTCAACTACTACCCTCTTTCAGAGAAATAGAATTATGCCTGTATCACCTGCCTTGCTGAATCTTCTCATGCCTGGAAGGAGGATCTAAACCTTCCCTGTCCACATCACCTCACTTGGCTTTGCCTGCCTTTTGTATTGCTAGAGATACTGAAAATGTGCTATCACTGCTCATTTTATTTTAATGGTTTGAGTCGAAGCTGAGAGAGCCTTGTAGCTGCTGTGAGCACTGTAGGCAGTCATAACCATTAATTCTGCTTGGAGCACACTTAATTATCCTGAGAGTTTCAGACACAGAAAAGCACTTAAGCTGTGCATGACTTTGGGGAATCCCACTGAAAGGGATGATGCACAAGATTGTTGAAGCACGTGAGTTCTTTTAAGAACTTGTTATACTGAGAATTTTCAAATATATTTTTGAGAGTTTCACAAATGAGCACCCGCATTTGAAAGGTACAAAAGCTCTGAATTAAACACAATAAACCTTCAGGCTAAAGTAGTCCATCAGACAAATTATCTCTAATTTAAAAAGTGGCAGCTTTTAATTTATGGGGGGAAAATACGAAATTAGTATGAGCTGTTATAAATAAGTAGCTTTCATAGGACTCAAGCAAGCAGTATTTCAACTCTAGAAGAAAATCTGAATATATGAGATCACTTAGGAAATCAGTGTGCAGTTTTATCACAGTGGAATTTATAGATGAACACTGAATATTTTTATATCCCCTTGCTGACATTGATGTAAGAAATTACATGGGGAGAAAAGTTTATAGTCTTTATTAGACTGTAATGTAGTTTAACATGCACCCTGACATCAATCTGATTTATGATTTAATATTTGTACTTATTTGAGAGTGAAACAAAAAATAAATGATGTCCATCTCCCATGACAAACACAGGTTGTAGATCTGATCCTGTTGGCTATACTCCCACAGCAGAAATTGATCTCAAATGGATGTAGAATAGGTAATTGCAGATTGACAGGTTTCTTGTTTCCATGGTGCATAAAATGGCAGAAATTTTTCAGTTTGGCTCTACTTCTAGCTGATTTATTGCATAAAAAATTGGATGGTGTGCAAAGAAAGGCTTTAAACTTTTTTTCCTTCTCAACAATGCCAACCAGTGAGCTTGAGAACTCCCACAAATTATCTTTCTAACAATAGTTAACATGTTATTAAGAATTTCCATGTCTACACACTAATTACTCTGAGATCTGAGGGGTTGGAAGGTTTTTTTCAGTTTAGCAGTACCTGTATTTTGTGTGAACAGATACTGCTTTGTTGCTATTGGCAATAAAATGTGTTGGGCAAAAGATTGTGGAACGAAAATGATCTTTTGGATAACAGAAATGTGACATGAATCTGTTGTCACAGCCAGTGTTTAGCCCCCAGGTGGGAGGTGGCCATGCAGACAGGAGTGTTGATCACACCACTGCTCTGCCCTGACCAAATCTTGCCATGGGGTCCAGCTGTGCTGCTGTTTTCTGCCTTGAGATAATGGCTGAGGTGGGGGAAGAAGCTTAAAATAGCTTCTACACATCCTGTGAGGTATCCTGAGGGAAGCAGCAGCTGCAGCAGTGATGTCCCAGCTCAGCCTGTGTAGAGGTGGGCCTTGTTCTCAGCATGGCAGTGGCATGGGAAGCGAATGGGACAGTCAGTGACGGGGCTTGGAGTGCTGCAGAGGTGGCCAGAGAGCCAGAGCTTGCAGATACCCAGTGGGAAGGTAAAAGCTATTGGCACAGGGAGGGGCTGGAGGTCTCAAACCAACCTCAGGACTGCGTGCTACCTGATGGGTCTCAGCAATGTTTTTATAAACAGCTTTAAATGGTCAATGCCCACCTTTAGGAAAATACAGACTCACAACTTTTTGGAAATGTATTGTCTTTGCTGTTCAATGCTGCATAGGTGTGGGTAGGATGTGACAGCCTCGTGAATGTGAGATTGGAAGGGATTTTCTTGAGTCTAGCCTTAGGGTTGTATAGAATCATAACCTTCAAAAGCTTTCCATGCACCATCTTAAAAATGGTAAGGATTATTGTGTCACTGGTGTAAGCTCACAGGAGGTTCTGGACTGTTACTGCTGATGGTCAGGAAAAATAGAAATTAATTCTGAAGTTCATTTTTGAACAGCTTGAATTGAACAACTTTTCCAAGTTTGCTAACTTTTTCCTTTAGCTTAGTCTGCCTGAAATGATGAATGCCAGAAATGTCTTATTCCCCATTGATGTTAAATGTGTATGTCAGTTGTCAGCTGAAATGCTGTTCAAATTCAGAATATTACTCTTAGGTAAACAAAAAGAAAATTGGAGGTTTGTGTTCATTCATGGTATGTAAAGAAAGTGGTTTTGCACTGTAAGCGATACTTTCAAGGCAGCGCCTTAAAAGCCAAGCAGCTGCAGCAGCAAACCCTTGCCATTTTGTTTCACTTCAGCAGTCTTCCTTTGCTTGGGCAAAGACAGAGTACTGCAGATAGAATTGCCACCAGTCTAGAAACTATTTTTTAAGCCCATTTAAGACACCAAATTGAAGGGTTTCTGATATATTACATAATAACAGCCTCTATTAAGTCATACTTAAACCCCTCATTCTGCCATTTTGTTGCAGATTCCAAAGAAGAACATTTACATACTGCTCTGTTCTAGCAGCAGTACTGTGGTACTGCAGTTAAACTTCATAATGTCTTATGTTGAAAATAAATTACTTCTCAGAGCGCTCATATCCAGTTGATTCTGGTGCCTGGTTCTGGACCACTTGAGCAATCAGTGTGCAGAGACAGTTCAGGAGGAATATTCAATTTATGAGACATTTGCTGCTGCCACACATGCAATCAAGTGTACCTTGTCAGTGACAAGTGACATGGTGCCCTGTTGGGACTGTCCCACATCCTTGGCAGAGTGAGCTGCTTTTGTGGGTCCCATGGCAGTGTGTGCATTACCACATTTTGGTGAAACTTGGTGTGGTGCATTTGTGGTTGTCAGAGTTGTGCTTTGCAACTCTGCCATCTGCTTGCAGGGCCAGCACTGTGGAGAGTGCAGGAGAAATGGAGACAGATGCCAGATGCCTTCTGCGACTGCACAGCACAGCAGCAGGCCTGTGTTCTGCCAGTGTCACAGCCTATGTAAGCTGTTCTGTTCAGCTGCAGCTGGAGATACAGCAAGACTCAGTATCACCAGGAGAGCTGTATATCCTCGCAGGGCAGGTTGCTGTTGGGGATGAAAGAGGATATAAATATGGGCTAGACATAGCTCTTTCATTATATCCCAGGTGTGGCTGAGATGAGGGATATAGAACAAATTGCAATGAGATTACTGTTTTTGCCAGCTCTGAGCTGCCACAAGAGTGCTGGCTGGTGCAACTGCCAGAGTTGTGATTTCAGGGATGTGCAAGACATTCCTAATGGAGATTTATGCTGAGTTTATCTCTGCCTTGTGAAAATGGACACTGCATGCAGCTGGTATTGACTTTAAAAAAGTATCACTGTCATTCTTTGCAGGCTAACTAATGTCAAGCGCTGACATTTCTTTCAATTCACTGAAGGAAGGATAACATCATGAAGTATAAGATAATCATTGCATATTACCTATGAATCACAGGTGTGCAGAAAGCAATCTAGATCTATGCATAGATTGGACTTCCTTGCTTTCTTTGGATGACTGGAGGCACATCTCCACATCATCTGCTCCACATGTCTTCAAGAGAAGATCTTTTGTATTAAAAGGAAAGGATTTCCCCCATCATTCTGCAAGTTAGTGTGACAAAGCATGTTGTTTCACTGCCCTCAGTGCTGGCTGCATGCAATAGCAAGTGTTTGGCAACTTGTCTGTGGACACCAGGTAGCGGAAGAGCTTTGCTATTAGAGCTGGACCTGTGCAAATGACTCCAGGCTTTGTGAAATCAGGCTTAGCCACCAGTTAACTAGCTGCAAAATGATGGCTGTGCTTTCCTGGCTGAAATTCAGGTCATAATTGAGACCAATTAGGTCCAATTTGGATACATGATTCTTCTTAAGAGTCGTAATTGTGTGCTGCTTCCAAAGTAATAATCTGCAACTGTTGTGAGGCCTGTGAAACAAGCAGAGTGGCTATGGCTACTGCTTGGGAAGACAGAGCCAGGTCCTGAGAGCTGCAGTGGAACATTTCATGCTATGCCTCTATTGTTGCTTTAAAAATATTACAGCTACTTCTGGCATAAGATGTTTGATAAAATGCTTATCAAATGAAAATGTGTGTCACTGTAATCCAGGAGTCAATAGCTTTTTCTGTCCTGTAATACCACTGTAACTTTCCCATCCCAGGGTCTTGAGGCCCATCTCATCAAACTTCCTTTCAAAAAGGCTAAATGGGCTTGAGGAAAAAAAAATCTGTTTCAACATTTGACCAAATACTGGGGTGAAAAAAGAAGAAACTGGCTTTTCTGCAAGGACTCTGCAACAACAAACGCAGAAAGTGTGAGCAAGCAGACTTGTATGAAATCTGGGAAGAGAGAAACCCCCAGGGCCAGGGTAGGTGCTGGTGTATTATGAAAGGTGCTCAGGAGGACTGCCAAGTGTTTCTGGTATAAATAATGATGACTCCACATTCATTCAAGTTCTAAGAGATTATCCCTACTTTTTATCTGAGGTTTGAGCATATACAGAGCAGCCACTACATGCATTCCTTCTATTTCCCAGTGTTATGTATTCTCCAGAGGGTATAGACAATAAGATGTATATTATAGTTAACAGCATGACCCTGCACTATTTACAACAGGGGTGAGGTGACAGTGGGTCAGGACACAAGGAGTAAGGTACTTAAGAAGATCAGGTCAGAGCATTAGCTGTCACTGTTGAGTATTTCAGAGCTCAGAAAGATTTTGTACGCATGGTGATAAAAGTCTTTAAGCCGTAGCTACAGGGAAAGGTGCAAGACTGAGCTATGAAGTCACATAGCAAGGTGTTTGTCACTGTGCCCGAGCTGTGGTACAGTCAGCAAGGGACCATGGGGGATGGCAGGAAGAGCTCAGGTCTGCGGCAGCACGGAGCAGGAGCAGAGCAACAGTAAGTGGAAGCTGGAGAAGGGCTGGGTATTTGCTTGCGCACTTCCTTGCTACTTAAAGGAGGTAATCACAATAATCTCCCCGCCCAGTGCCATCCTGGCTGGTCAAAACAGAGAGCAGAAAACCTGCCTGTGCTGCTGCACGTGCAGGAATCCAACTTGCATTGCATTTTCTGGTGGAAGGATTTCTGCCCTTCCACCAGCAAGGTGGTGGATGATAACCTCCACTGGAACATTTTCCTTGTAGATGTAAGATGAATGCTCTAGAATGGCTTAAAAATTACTCATTAGAAAATGTGTCAGAATGTCTTTCAATTTTAACTGCCAATGGGCCAACTTTTCTTATTTTTTTTTTTCCTGGACATGCTGGTAGGTCCAGAACACTTAATCAACAGGAGAATCTGGAGCTGTAGCTGAGTTCTAGCCCCAGCCTGCAAACTTACAAGACCTGGGCTAGTCCATCTCAGCTAGCTGCTGCTATGGGCCACTGCCTGGGCTTGTGGCAGCTCTGGAATCCCTGCCAGTCTGTGTCATCTTAATTGCTTTGCCCTGGAGCATGATGCACGCTGAATCCCAGATACATGGTCATACCAATAAGCCAGCCACTGCACCTCCATTTCTCCTCTTTGGCAGATGTGGATCAAATCACAAATTCATTCTGTGAAGTGAAGTAGGAAGGACTCCTTCCATATCATCCTACGAAACAAACAAAAACCAAACCAAACCAAACAAAAAAACCCTCAAACAAACAACCCTCTCCCCCCAAAAAAGAGAGAAATCGCTCACTCATCAAACCTCAGTGCTTCAGGTTTGAGAAGACTGAACTCCATCTTAGTATAAGAAGTATTCCTTGATCATTTTCCAGGATTACAGGCACTTATGAAGAATGATAGTTCAGTATTTATAGATATATATGTAGATTTAGTGTATCTACACAGATTGCATGCAGTAAAACATCAGAGCATATTTTGCTAAGCTTTTCCTGGGATACATGATGTGCATGGATTGAAATATACCTGTGGTGCATCACTCAGACTAGCTGCCTACAGGGGAATGATTTTTCCATATAGTGTTCTGCCCCAGTATGTCCCAGGACTGTGTAGATTGAGCTTGCCCTCACCAACAAGGGGCTCAGGAGCTCTTTGAGCAGCAGGAAGAAAGGATTTTCTTCCCCTTGCCTGTAGGGCAGGCACATGAAGAGAGCCAAAGATGCAGAAAATAATGGTTTGTTGTTGTTCCCCTCCAATATATGGACAATTTTGTTTTGGAGAAAGCATCTCTTGAGGAATTCACAGAGGTATCAAGGATATCCCTCATATCTTGCCCTTCTCCATTCTCACAGGCAGGTGCATTACCTGTGGAAAGCCCAGGCAGTGGTTGTGGTACCACTGGGGCTTCATGGTGACATACTTTGCCATCCACATCCCCTGGCTTCAAGAAACACAGACTTAAGAAAGGCAGGCCGTGGATAGAGAAGGCAAACAGGATCCTGGTCAGGATGTGGGAGTCAAGTTTTATAGAGCGGGTGTTCAAGGTGGTATATCATAATGACTCAGTGCAGATAGGTATGAATTACCAAGGGCTGAGGATACAGAGTAATCTCTGTGGACTGCTGTGAGCCCAGTCTGCCCAGCACAGGCCAGGGAAAATAATGGCATATTGTAGGAGCAGCCAGAAGTGACATTGTTAAAGTGGGCTTGATAACCAACATGAATGTGAAAAGAAATATTTTTCCTCCTGATGAAAAATCCTGTCTGATTCAGAAGGGAGGGCAGTAGACAGGACTGTGCATAACTCCAGCACTTTTGGGAAGAGATAACTGTGACATGAACTTTGTCAATGGTGGATATTTCCTTTCAAATCAGTGACATTTTAATATGAACTGTGTTTAGAGGTAGTGTAACTATAGGTTTAAACACCTTTGGAAATTCTAGGTGATGGAAGACACTGACTATTTACAGCTTCTTTTCCTGCTTGATGTGGCATTCTTCATGTTTTGTTCTATGTTACAGTAGTCAAATAGTTTAAGAATTTTTTGAGCAACTAGGAGCTTGACTGCTTATCAAGGCAGAAAGGCACTTTGTTTCTTAGCAGTTGAATGAGTTGTTAATTGCCCCATTAATTTTGTTAGTTTTGGTTCCCACATGTATTGAAACATCTGAATCTGTGATAGATTAGAATGCCATGGCATTTAAAATGCCATCTACTGAACAGTCAAAACCCAGGATAATATTCAGGATATCTTATTTCATTAGGTAAAAAGTTACTGGCAACTTGTAACTTCAGTAGTTGCTGCCAACTGACTTGCACAAACGATATATTTTGCAAGTTAATGTATTATTACGTTTTTCAACTTCGAGGTTGAAATGCACAGTTGCTGTATAATTTTTTATAAGTCTTTAATGAATTTGTCTGCTTCTAAAGGAAGTAAAGAAGATATTCCATTGTGCTTGATCTGAACTCTTAATTTTTTATTGCTATCAG